>JBAMBQ010004902.1:0-160051 GCA_037044495.1 Stegana nigrithorax
GTGCGACTTCACCGCTGAACAGAACCGAAGAACGCGGCATGCCTTGGTTGCCCCGTGAAGAGCCACAATTATTTCTTATTAATTCGAAATGGACCGCAAGATACCAATAAGCTTCTGAATTTCTGGCCGCATTCATATGCTATCTCACGTATATAGCATCTCACAGCTCACAGTTTGCCTTAACCACGCATATACGCATTGACGTCACGAAAGTATACTACAGCAATAAAAGAAAAAAAGATGCGGTATAAGTAAAGGCAAAAAGAAACCGTTAGCAGAACTTTTCATTCACAAAAACCGTTAACAGCGAAAAGCTCGCGTATCCACGTGAGCCACGATCTCCTTCGCACACAAACAATCGGCGCTGACTGGCCGTCTCGCTTGCTCGCATGTGCAGGCCCTGGGCAGAGCAAAAGTAAAAGAAGCAAAGGCGCTTTGACCGTGAAACTGTTTTCAAATGTCAATTTTGTTGCCTACACTACGGTCGCTGTTGTTGTAAAGCCTTCTTCTACAACAACTTGACTGCGAGCTTTTTTAGCTTTGTGCTGCTGCATTTAATATTTTATTTTTTTTGTTTTCTTCGTTTTTTCGTTATTCGCCTAAGCTAACAGCTTCCGTTTCTGTTATGGCTGCTGCCGTTGCCGTCGTTGTCGTCGCTGTCGTGGCCGTCGCCGTCGTCGCCGTTTCAGTTTTGTTTGCTGTCGCTGTTTTTTATTTCATTTGGCCAATTCCAAGTTTAACAGAGCTCAACACGGCAGAATTAAGTTCAGTCGCGCCGCAAACGCGTTACGGAAATGTTTTATTGTGAAAATCAATCTTGCTACTCTTCTGCTCCTTGCTCTTTCAGTTCGTTGGTTCCTTTGCCATTTGGTGTTGACGATTTCTTTGCCAATGTGCATTTAACAATTAATTAAACAAGCAACAAAAAAAAAAAAAAAAACCAAAACAAAAAGAAGGTAAATGCAATTTCACTTGTTCCTGTGTTGTGTATAATGGAAAACGCGCAAAAACCATTAAAAGAAAACTTATTGCCAATTTTGCAGAATTTGTTTTAAAAATGCATATCAAGAGTGACAAATATTTCTAAAACATAATATTTTGTTAATCAAATAAACGCAGTAGAAAAATCGTGTGGCGTTTAGTTTTTCGCATATCCTTAGCATCGCATGCACATCCAAGGTCATGCGACACAAACATTGGCTGGCGTTTTTCGCAATTTGTTTTTTTCGTTAAATTTGAAATTCACCTCCTTTGGCTGATTGATTGTGCGGTTTGCTCACAGGTGTGCGTTAGCCAAGTGACCTTGAGCTTGTCGCGAAACAAACGTGCTGCTGCAAACGTCTTTCGTCGCAATCGGAATCACAAGGACTGGAATACTTTTTGTCAACGCCATCAAGGATTTTACGCGTAAGTCAAATATGCCACTTTCGCATTTAACCCAATGCGATCGGCTGCTATAAAAAAACACAAAACAAAACATATCCGACCAACATTAGTTCAGTGCTCATGCTGATGCGATTAATCGCCTGATGTTGATTAATAGTCACTTAAAGGACAACTAATGGCAAAGTTGCTGCTGCTCATAGGCACCAGCGGGAATTCAATCTAATCTAATTCGGCAAACGAGTCAGTGTCAGCGTCTTAGAACCAAGCAAGAAAGCAAACAGATTGACAAACATTCCTACACATGGACATGTCTAAATGCGCATGTGTGTGTGTGCACTCGGTTGTATAAGCACTTGCCCATGTCAGACAACAACACAACACTTGTAGAGTGTGCAAACACATTAACAAGCTGCCAGCCAGCCCAAGCTGAAATGGCAGCGAAATTGGGAAACGGGCGCTTAAGCAAAGTTCACAGCGCAATGTGCGAAATTGGCGAATGCGGAAAGAAGAGTTTCACTCAGCTGCTCAGGCGCTAATCGACTGTGTGTGTGTGTGTGTGTGGGCGCATGTTGTGAAGATGCCGTTCCATGCTAATCACAATGCTGAGAAAAGCAAATATGTACACGTACCTAAAACGTCGTTCAATTACCGCTTGACAAGGTCGTCTCAGCGATCGTCCGTCAGGTTCTGACATTTGGTTTGCGTTTAACAAATCGCTTTGCCCCGTTCCAAGCGACATGCCATCAGTCACTTAGAACTATGCAAATTTCTTGTGTCAATAAACGGTCGAGTTAAGTCAAAGCGTTGCCGCAATGGCTCATCCATCGACTGACTGACTGCCTGCCTGCCTGCCTGCCTAGTGCTGGCAAATCTTATCGCTGCGAAATGAACACTTACACTTGGTCAACGCCAACGCCAACGCCAAAGCCAAACATGCTAAATGGCAGCCAGAAGTGCTCAGCGGGTTCAACAACATTTGCGCATAGTTCGCACCTTTGTGTATTGACTGGCCCCCCTCCCCCTCCCCCGCCGTCGACTGCACGCCGTGCCAGTGCCCATGGCTGGCCAGTGCCCCAAGTGGCTTATTGCACAACAGCAGCTATGCGACGTGCTGCCGCTTGGCTTAGCCCAATCGATTGTCAATGTTGGCCACCAGTTTTACAGCTTTGACGCTGCACTGCACACATGGAGTCGCTACGTTTCTGCCAGTGTACATGTACATGTGAGTAGTGTGACACGCTTTGGCTTATTCAAATGTTTGCTGTTGTTGTTGTTGTTGTTGTTGTTGTTGCTGATGTGCATTGAGCAAAGAGTTCAGTGAAACGCGCCTCTTTGTTCTTTCAGCAGCCAAGTGCGAATGCATTTGTGCATATTGGCTCATTAGCATGCACAAGTCGACAGTCGCCAGTGGATAGTCGACACAGTCGCAGATCTTTTCACATCTTCATAAAAATATAAAACAACAGAAAATCGGTTAACAATGCAATTCGTGGCATGCAGTGGCCAGGTCCGCCAGCTGATCGGCATACGAAGTGCGCTGACGCTGCCTGGCGCAGCTTTGTTGTGCCTGCGTTCGTTCACATCCGCATGCGGGTTTTGCTATTGAAATTGAATAATTCTGATATAAAACATTTTTCGTGTTTTCTTTTTTCCTTCTTTTTTACGCTTTAATTATGATTTGCATACACTTTACATTTGTCATACACATGTGACATATAGTGAAGGCTCTCAGCGCGAGGCATGCCATCTTCTGGCAGCTCCCACGCTGCCCACTTGGCTGTATGCGAACTGCGTTTTTGCATAATAAGTACTAAATTAAACGCGTTGAAGCGTCCAAGAACGTTCTTACACGTATTGAAGTAATTGAAGATCTGTAGCTAGCACAGAATGTTTGGTTTTAATTAGCTTTTTAAAGTTCCTGGGAAACGTGTGTGTGCACAGTGTAGCCATGCGATTTAATGCTTAGTGCTTCCAAGCGAGTCTTGTGAAATCTGTGAAATAAAGCAAACTCTCGTAAATGGGCATTTCGGGCCGAGATTAATCGCCAGTCGACACACACACGGCGCTGTCTGCTCATGTAAACTGGTTTCAATTAACTTCGCTTTGCTGTCGATTCCAGTGTCAAGTGTCGACTTGAGACGCGTCTCTCCAGATATTCTGCCTTATTATTACTGACAGTGTTTATGGACAACAACAACAACAACAATAACATTTAAGAGCATAATTATTATAATGTGCAATAAAAAAAAAGATTCAGTTTCAGTGGAGTAAATTTAAAAACAAAGATTTTATTGCAAAATCTCAAGAAGTCATACGCATCGTTTTGCTTTTGTTACTTGTTTGCTTGTTTTATTTTATTTTCTGATTTGTTTTTATTTTTTTTATTTTTTTTTTAACGTCTACAAAAGCATGTTCAGGCTGCACTTGAGCTGTAAACGTTTAAACACTTTTCAAGAAACGCTGACGAATTGTTGCTGCCCAAGCCACTACAGCTCAGATTTTAATCATTGTTTTATGATGCCTCACTTTGCCTTACCCCAACTCATCTTACCTCACCGTACCCTGCCTTACCTTACCTCGCCTTACCTTACTTATTTTACTTTACTTTACTTTACTTTACTTTACTTTACTTTACTTTAGCTCACTCGCTCGTCAACAGGAAGTTGTCCTTCACTATTGTTATTGCTTTTGCTCTTGCTCTTGCTCTTGCTATTTCTTAAGATGTACATATGCATACATGTATGTACATATGTGTGTGTGTGTGTGTTTGTGTGTGTGTGCATGTTTATGCGTCGATAGACATTCAAAACCAGAATTGAAGCGTTTTCTCACTGGGTCAAGTTCATCATGTCGCAACATGTCCGAGCTGCGTAGAGGAGTGCAGAGGATAATTTGATAAACCAAGGACATTGACTTTTGCATATTAAGGCATTTAACTCATTAAGTTATTTAAATGTTGAGTACAGCAGCGCGAATTGATGCTTGAATATTGTTTAAATTGATTTTCAAATAATTCTAATGCTCGTGCATGCTGTAAAAGATTCTAAAATTAAAGTTAAACCCATAAACAGGTTTTACTGTGAAAAAAAAAAAAATAATAAAAAAATAAATAATAAAAAAAAAAAAAAAAATGAAAATAAGTTAAAACAAATTATAAACAATCACAACGTTTGTTTAGCTTTATCACTTAGACATTCCAATTGCATTGGGAACTACTCACCTTGAGCCACGTGAAATGACGCAAAGAGTTCGAGTTCGGTATGCGCAGCTAAGCCAAAGCAAAGCAAAGCAAAGCCAACCAAACCAAACCAAAACAAACCAAATGAAACAAATCGAATCGAATCGTATTGAATCTAATCCATGCCACTGTATTGTCTCAAATGCCAGAAGTGCCTCGGATCTAATCGATCGCGTTTAACCCGCCGCAATAATTCACGAGCAATTAAGTTGACCACCACAAGGCTGCTGCGCACCGAACACGAAATCTGACAAGCGTTGTCAGTTCTCAATTATGTAAAATCAAAACAAAAACACAAGCAAAAACAAAAACAAACAACAAACACCTAAGCAAATTCAATCGGACAACTGTCCGACGTCAAGTGTAGACGCATGCGTAATACATATGTACATATGTACATACATATATCATTATATGACAAATGGACAAGTGATCAATGACTTTTATTTGGATTCTGTATGAATATACACATATACGTGGGTGCGAGAGTGAAAACAAACGCATGACATGAACACACATACACATCTACAACAATATGTAGACATTTTATATCGTAAAGCGACATCCATTTGACATGTTCTCTAAGCGACACACAAGCCAACAAACGCATTTGCCTCATATTGACTCTTAACTCAACTCTCCTCTTCTCGCCAACTACTAAAATGAGCGCAGATGAAGATGAATAAAATTAAAACGAAAACATAATCAAAACTATTGGCCGTGCACTTGAGCGCACACTTAAAATACACACAAATTGCAAGTGCAATGCAAATTATGGGAAATTACAACAATAACAACATCAACGACTGCAACAGCAAAGTAATGGAACACCTTCCTTTGGCAGAACAAGCCGACAAAGAGCGGTTCATTGTACTTGACGAAATGAAACGAAACGAAACGATACGAAACGAAATGAAATCGAAATCGAAGAAAAAACAAAAACAACAAATATTATTTCTGTAATTGTTGTTGGCTGATGGAACAACAAAACTCATGACATTGAAATATTCATAAGCCAAAAAGATCAAAATCGCGAACGCAGCAACGCACGCAACTAATCGAATTAACGAATTACTGAAATAAACGACAAATAATGAAGTTCGATAGGCGCGCGGGTCAATTCACGCATTTTCGACGCTTATCGATAACCTTTCTTATTCTTTTTGTTTTTTTTTTTGTTACTTTTGATTTAATTTGCGCCTATGAAATAACTTTTGCCCGCATACACAAATACATACACACATACACATATGTAGATAGAAAAGAAGTTGAATTATCGCATATGGTTAGCATTGCTTTGAGTCTGCCATGCAGACAGTCAGTCCTGTGTGAAGTTGGGCCTTACACATCGATATATTCTGTTAAATCCGTAAACAAAGTAAGAAAGTCGTTTTGCGGTTTGTGCTTACCAGAGAAACTGCAGGTGATTTTTGTTTTGACACACATTCGTCGGATCAAGTGCGCAAGAAGAGTGTAAAAAACACAGATGATTTATGCTTTGTTGCCTTTGTGATGCGCAAAAGCTTGTGCGCTTGGCAGTCAAGCATTGGAGGAAGGGGAAGGGGAGAGTGAGTGCAAGTGTGAGTGGAAGTAGTAATGAATGAGACAATGAGCGAGGCGAGAAGTGTTAAATGGCGATGCGCGGGTGAAAAATGCTTGGATTACCCTTCAGATGGCGCACAAAGCGCACGTAACCAGATCGAGGCACCAGTCAAGCTCAACGCACAATAGACGCACTGGATCATGATTTACGACGCAACTGCGTAAATACTCACACATACATACATACACACATGTACATATGCATATGTATATATGCTATGAATGTGTGTGTCTGTCTGTCTGTCTGTCTGTCTGTGCTTATGAAGGCTTGAATTGTTTCGCTAGACGTGAACTTGAACGTTGAAGAGTTTCACAGACAGACAGACAGACAGACAGACTATATAAATACAGAAATACTTGTGACGCTTACATTGTTTTGTTAAGAAATAAAGAAACAGCAAAAAATCAAAAAGATACATTACCAAGATTTCGGTTGTTGTGGTCGAACAAATTGTGGCAACTCACGCAACATTTACACGCTGAGCTGAATGCTCACGTTCCTCAGCTTATGCTGTGTATCCTTAAAATGCGACGAACAATAATTGCTGCCGCAACGCTAAGTAGGGGCTTTCGTGTCTGCGCCATTGTGCACGAATTGATACAGCGAACCCCTAACACCCCCACCCCCACTCACTCACCCATGCAATAAGTTCATATATACATAGCTATTGATTCTTAGTTGAGACTGCTGCCACCACCGACATTGCGTCACTTCTCGCAGCGGACCAGTGCATGCACAACTTTGACGGCGACTGAGGCGGCGGCTGCGACTGCGACTGAGGCGGCGACTGAGGCGTGCGCCACCGCGTAATTCCGGCTGCGCGTGCATTTGTACTTAGGTGCCATCAGACACTTTGATGAGGAGGTACTCGCACATACAGCAGACAAATGTCGTTAAGCAAAGCAAAACAAAAATGAACGCATTGTTCAACCAAACAGATTAACATTTACCTTTGTTTTTTTTTTTTTATTTTAACATTTTTTTTTTTATTGTTATACTTTTTGTTTTGATTTGTTTTGTTTATATACGTTTACTCTTCGACAGCGTGGCGAACGGTAGCTAATTAGACTAACGCGCCAGCAACAGTAAAAGTCATAACAACAACAACAACAACAACAACAGCAGCAGCAGCAATAATGGCAAGAAGCAGCCCAAAACAAATATTTGAAAAGAAAAAAAAAAAGAAATACACAAAAAAAGAAAAGAAAAGAAAAAAAATGTAGCTAACACTGACCTTCACCTTTTAACTGTGCTTTTTGTCTTGTCTGGTGTTGTGTTGTCTTGTTGTTGTTGTTGTTGTTGTGCATACATACATACATTGTACATAACATAGCTGTTGTTTTCGTTGTAGTGCTTGTTGTTGTTACTGTTGTTGTTGTTGTTAATGATGACGCCGTATTTGGCAGGCAAAACAAGTTACCTGCAGAATGCCAACAAAGCGTAATCTTCGCTATTTCGCCTTCATTTCCGCTGCTACATTGACCCGCCCCCACTCGAGCCTATTGATTATCTTACGTACTCTGTCCGTCCGTCCAACTGTCTGGCCATCTAGCTGCCTAACAGAGCTTTATCCATTGACCTACAAAACATTGATTGCCTCTTGCCTGACGTTGATCATCTGTCTGCCGCCTGCTTTGCCGCATGTCTTATGGAATATATTCGTACTACATACATACACACATACATACATACATTGAAAATACTTGTGCGCAATGCAACACAAACTGAATGAAATGTCAACCATTGCAATGCCAAAGTGTTCTACGCATGACCATCGGCCACTTTGGTGCGCTTCAGAGCCGAGCGGCACAACTTCTGACTTTGCCTGTCGGCTGTAGGAATCCATCAGAGCCAGATCAGATCCAAAGTCGGAGTCAGAGTCAGAGTCAGAGCAGCGTTTCATTAGCAATCGTTAAACGTGAACAAGCTTGTTACATATATTAGCACATAATTAACGTTTAGACGCGTACATGGGACACATCATAAATCACGTCTGTCGCCGGCAGGTAGGTCGTCTGTTCGATCGCTCGTCTGTTGTTTCTTCGCTTGGCTTGTAAGCGAAACGGATAGTGGATTTTACATATTTGTAGTCAAAACAAGACAAGCTGCCCCGTGCATAGTAGATTGTACAATGTACAGACACACACACACACACACACACACACATACTTACATGCATAGCATGCACAGGGCTTGGCAACTGCTGCAAAATGCCAGGCAGCAGTTGAGGCCAACATCAAGTGTGCAATACCCATGTAGCCATGTACCGCAGGCGATCTCGTGTTGGCTGTAAGCCTTCTACTGCATAATCTAAGGTATATTGCCCAGCTACAGCGGATATATAATGTTCCTACCTTTGCATCTACTCTGCAACCTAGGCAAGCAGCTTGAGGCACACGGGAGCCCGGCCTCTGTTGAAAATCCTGCAGGGTATAAAAAAGTCGGCTAGCTGCGTCTCACATGGCTTAGTGGTGTACTAATGTAAATATGTGGACACAAAGTTAATCAACGCCAAACCGAAAGGGGTGTACGACTTATTTGGTCTTTACCCCTTTTGGCAGCGCAGTCGAAACTTCAAATTGATTTTCTGCTATGTTTAATAATTTTTTTTGTTTTTTCTTTTGTGGTCTTCAAAAACGTTTTTTAATTTTTGAAAATCTGTTTCCGTTGTAGTTTTGTTTGCTGTTTTATAATTTTTTTTATTTTTTTTTTCTATTTTAATTTACATTTTTATGTTGTTATTTTTATTTTTGTTTTGTTTTCTTTTTTTTTCTGTTTTTATTGTTTCTGTTTATTTGAAATATGTATACATACATATATATTTTAGTGATTTTGTTTTTATCGCAAAATTTCAATGTGCATAGTTGAGATTTTGCACGCCGGCGCTGTAGCCGCGCTTAGATGTGAATATTATGCAAATATTCGCCGCCGCAGCCGGCTGAGGAGCGCAGGGGCAGGGGCAGGCAGCAGGCAGACTCGCGGCGACACGGCATTTTGACGTTTATTGTCGAATTGTTTTTGTTAACGATTTCAGCGATTTCGGCGATTTCGGCGATCTCTGCGGCTATTGTGTATCATATGCGACGGAGAGGTCACAGGTGAAGACAAAAGGCCATAAACCGGTGTAGAGAACGCTCAAGTGTGTGTGTAGATCGCATGCAGATCGTATGTAGATCGGTGCAGAAGTGCGCCAATACGCTGGCTAATGCTAATGCTAATGCCAATGATAATGATAATGCCATGATGTATGCTACAAGAGCGCAGCGGAGCGGAGGCCAGCGAAGACGCAGATGTATGTCAAAGATCGTCGCATATGATTGCCTCGAGCATGACCGAGTTCAATGCACCAAATCTGCACGCTTTAACGGCTTTCTTGGCTGCAGTCTCTGAACGTGAACTAATTCTGGCAATCAAATAAAAACAAAACCAAAAAAACAAACAAACAAAAATAAAAGTAAATTTATAGCAAACATACCTTGAGGGCATTGTACGATAAGTTGCTGATCACTAGATCGATCACATGGTTAAGATCATTAGTAAGCTTCGTTTTCCATGTTTTTTTGCAGGCAAGCACGGAAACATGAAGTTACTCCTGCTGGGTCTGCTGGTGGAAGCGCTCGTGATAATACAAATTAGCTGCATCGACGGTTCGGCTGTGCTAATCTCGGACATGACCATGACCGTTATGGTGGAACTATCGTCGCGACATCCTTTCTGCAAGATGCACACGGATCGGTAAGTGTTCGCAGCACACCCAGAACACCCATGAATCCATTTCAATTGACTTTGGCTCTGCTGTTCCCTAAAGAGGCGACATACAGCGCATGCTGCTGCAGTCGGATCCACGACGCATACGCCAAGTGCCGCGGGAGTCGGTCATGGAGCTGGAGGAGGCCTGCAAGAATCAAGGCTCGTACGGTCATGAGTTCCGCGGCGGCCTGGGTTTCATCTACCCGGGCACCAAGTGGTGCGGACCCGGCACCGCAGCCACAACCTACGATGACCTGGGTGCGCATACGCGAGAGGACCGCTGCTGTCGCGAGCACGACATGTGTCCCGATGTGCTCAACGTGGGCGAGTGCCGGCGCGGCCTCTGCAACACCGGCACCTTCACGCGCTCGCACTGTGACTGCGACGCACGCTTCCGCCGCTGCCTGCAGGCAGCCAACACAGGTGAGTGCGCCCACACCGCAGCGGACAAACGCGGCACGTGCCCTCCTAACCTGCAAATGCTTACTGTCCGCAGAAACGGCCAACACACTCGGCGCCATCTTCTACAATGTGGTGCAGGTGACCTGCTTCCAGGAGCGCAGTCCTTGCTCATCACATCAAAGGTTTGAGGATTTCTATTATCAGGCGGCGCACTGCCCGGCTGAGTACCGCATGGCGGAACTTTATGTGCCACCCAATGCGGGCAATCTCATACAGAAGATACTCTCGCACCCGTATGGTCTGGCACATAAGCTGTTCCCACTGGCGCCAGCGTCAGCGCCAGCACCACTGCTGCCGCCATCTGTGCGCGGCTACGGCGGTCGATCGCTGCACGAATACGACGAGAGTCCGACGCTCAAGCAGAACTTTGATCAGTTCACGCGCCGTCTGGGCGTTAAGCTCGCCTCCGTTGGCCTGGCGGCGGTGAACATCTTCCGTGAAATCGTCCAGAGTCCACGTGTCGTCTGGAACAGCCTGCACGCGCCGGTCAGCCGCGGCGTGTCCGATCACCAGCAACTGCAGCGCTATCAGAGCAGCGGCAGCAGTGGCGATTTCGTCGCCGCCAATTACTATTATGACAATAATGCCGATAGTGCGCCCCGGGCTGGCTACTACTATCCCAGACCAAACTACTGGCATACATAACAAGTTCCCTTCAATTATTCTCCTCTTTTTTTTTTCTTACTTTAATTATGACTTTGAAGACTGATCATGTATATTTTTGTGTTTTTCATTTGTAATTTTAATTTTACCTATTTTTTTTAATTTTTATAATTAGCTTTTTAACAGAAAGTTAAAAGCTAAAACCACAGAGACTGTTAATCTTATCTGCTGTAACATAATTGTTAGCTGCTCTCTGCTAGCTACATGCGCCAACACTGTTAACATAGCATTGCCGCAGAGACGTTGTCTTCATATCTCGCTCTCACGCATAGTGAGTTCACGTTGCGCTCAAAGAGCAATTGTCACTTCTCTCCCTGTGTGTTCTTATCTCATTTGCCGCAATGCGATCACAGCACAAGATTTTGCTGATGACTTTCGTCTGCTTTTTTGCAATTATGAGCGCCTGGTACGCTATAAAAATGCAACGAAAAATTAAACCCAAATTATGCGTTTAAGCTATGAAATTTCTCATAAATTTGTTGTGGACGGCCTTTTCATACCAGGCACACATAAAAAGCAGAATAATATGCCCATTACAATTGTAAAGAAGCAGCATATATGTTCTAACAACCTAATATAATCTAGATTGGCAGTTGAAACTTGCCAAATTAACAGTCTCTGTGATTGCGGACACAAAGGCTTCCATTGTACGTACATCTACGATGGAACATTGATGTGATCACTTTTTTTATCGGCAACTGACCACCACTTGCAAGTGAAGCCGCTTTGCTGAAGCTCAAGTGAAATGATAATAATTAAAAATATAAGATCTATCATTAGTGTTCATCACTAGTCCATTATTAGTATTTATATTTATGTACATATACACATACATACATAAATATATGATTATGTATTTAAGTTGAATTGCCTTTTATTATGATTAATTTAAACTTTGTCAGTATTGTGTTTATTTTAAATAATTAAAAGATAAAAAACTTAACTTTGTTTTATTTTGATGTTCTTTTTTTATATTTAATTTACCATTCATATGCATACACATCTAAAAATATGATATATATACACTATATATATGCAAACTTAACATACATATATATTTTCGCAGAGCTGGCTACAATCAGACCGAACAGGACGAGATCTGCGCTCAATGGCAATATCAGCCCTCGGAGAAGTATGTGCCGAGCCAGCCTCGCACATCGCAGAAGTAGAGCAGAGGAGCAACGGAGCAACATGTGGAATATCAAACGAAGGAGGGCAGCAGCGCAGCAATCCAAGCAATATCAACGAACGACATACAAATCTACAAATTTTTAGAACGTTAGATACCAGAAGACAAATGCTACATATGTACATATGATATATAACATGATATATATTTTGATAGTTGGTGACATTAGTGGAGCACTTTTACGAATCTACTTTGAGAAATGTATTTAAGAAGCAAAATAAAGAAAACCTAAAAACGAAAGCAACATCCCCCATCCTTCAACAGAGCCCCAAATGCAGTTTACTGCGTCGCACTGTCATCGACGTCGTCCTCGCCAGCCACCCGGTAGGGTCCGAAGGCGCGCACGTGCTCGCGTATGCGCACCGCATTGATGGCAATGAAGCCGCCAGCATCCTGCGGCACATAGTTCCCGTGCACATCCATCGAGACGAGCTCCGCATTGTACAGTGCCTGCTGCGGCTTGGCCGCACGGCGCGCAACCGCACGACAATAGCCCGGCGCCAATTCGACGGTTACGCAGCCATTGACGCGCCGCTGAGACAATGTCAGGCACTCACGCACGTACTCAGCCTCCGGACTGAACCAGAAACCATTATACACATAGTCGGCCATGCGATCGCGCAGCAGCTGCTTTGTGCGCAGCACCTCACGATCCAGGCAGAATATCTCGAGATCTTGGTGTGCCGCGTACAGTATCGTGCCGCCAGGCGTCTCATAGACGCCACGTGACTTCAGACCGACAAAACGATTCTCCACAATGTCAATGCGCCCGATGCCATAAGTGCCGCCCAAGTCATTTAGGAAATTGAGTATCTCCACCGGCGTATTGTAGACACGACTGCTGGCGGAGTCCTCCACTTCGACAGGCACACCATGCTCAAACTCTATATGCAGACGTACAGCACGCTGTGGTGCTTGGGTTAGGGGATCGACAGTGAGTTCGTACAATGACTCGGGTGCCACCTGGTCGGGTTGCTCCAGCACACCCGACTCGTAGCTTATGTGCAATATGTTGGCATCCGTGCTCCACGGCGCGGTGGGCTTTGCACTCACCGGTATGCCATTGGCCTTGGCATATGCAATCAGATCGAGACGGCCCTGAAAGCGCCGGCAGAACTCTGCATCACGCCACGGTGCGATTATCTAGTGAAGAATTGAAACGCAGCTGTCAGTTGCTGTCCCAGCTATGCATACACATTCCTCTATAGCACATAACGGCAAGCAAAACTCACTTTCAGATCGGGCTGCAAGGCATAGGCGCATAACTCGAAGCGGACTTGATCGTTGCCTTTGCCGGTGGCGCCATGGGCCAGGTATTTGGCACCATGCTGCTTGGCAGCCGCCACCAGCGCAACTGCAATGCAAGGACGCGCCAATGAAGTGCCCAACAGATAACGTTCCTCATAGATGAGGCCCATCTGCACGGCAGGCCAGACATAGTGGCGCACGAAGTTATCCTTGACATTGGCAATGACGACCTAAAAATAGTAATTGCAAAATATTCAGCTTTTCTTTGATACATTGTCCAGATAACAGCTCACCTGCTTGGCACCTATGTCGAGTGCCTTTTTACGTGCTGCCGCGAAATCCTCCTGCTGACCGACATCTGCCATTACACATATCACTTCGTAGCTCTGATCCAGCAGCCACTTCAGTATGCAGCTGGTGTCCAGACCGCCGGAGTAGGCCAAAATAACCTTTTCGGACATAATTAGTTGCGGTGTTCTAGCTGCTGGCCGACGCTTGCTGAATTCGACTCAAACTGCCGCGCGGAAGCGAATGTTCCATTTCGTTGCTTGTTGTGCTGCTGTTGGATGCTCTTATCGTTGCGCGAGCGAACTAGTTCAGCTTCGGAGTCAACGAAGCCAATGAAGGCGATAACCCAAACCAAATTTACTATTTGACTTACAAATGACGGGAGCAACTTTCTTTCAAAACGAAACGCGAGTAGACGTGTGCATACTTTTAGGCGGGTCTGCTATATTCATACGCAAGTTTGGCTGCTTGGAATAGAACTGCAAACGAGATTCTTTAAATATCTAAATTGGCGAATTTAATTCCAAAAACCGCTTAAATCATCTCTATATCAGATGTTGCTTGGCATCGCATGATATCATTATTTTAACAAATTTGCATTACAAAATTATTATTATCAATATTTTATATATGTATAATGTATAAATTTTCTAGTCTAATTTTTTTAAAGCGGCGCTATAAAAAACTATTCTCATTTATCATTTCTTGATTAAATTAAACTTGGCGCAAAATGAAAAACTTTTTTCTTTTTATGTATCAAAAATGATCTTGCGTGCCTTTTAACTTTTAAAAATGCTTCAATTGAAAATCTTAAAAATGTAATGTTTATATTTATCAGACAGAGTCGTAAAAAAAAAAAACACATATTTTAAGTTGTTGCTGCTGTTGATGCCGCTTGGTACGTCTGTTCTAGGCTCTTAAAGCTACAAATTGTTGGAACACCTCGAGTATATGTGAGTCCAGATCAGACGTAAAAAGCAACGTCTCCAATGTACTACTGTACTTTTGCACTTGCTCGTGATGCTAAAAGTGAAAACAACATATAACCAGTTAGACATCAGGCAATTGCCAACTGACCACTTCGCATAGTTAGACCTACCATCAGAAATACTTGCTGAAGACGACCTATTGTCCAACGATACCAATCTGTATCTGGATCACGTCCATCCGTATCGGAGCGTAACAAATGCTCGGACAGTATCATTATGAAACGCTGAAACACAATCAAAAACAGACGCTTCTGGTTGACATTGGCCGCTTCGAGTTTTTCCTCCATTCGCTCGACTGCCTACACGAGAAGTGTGAAATAAAATTATGCTTTTTATATGAACCACAAAATACGCTAACGATTAGAATATGGAGTCGAAGTAACCTACTTTGCCAGACGCTTTCGGGGTAAATGCATGTTTATCTGGCCAACGCAAGTCCAAGCAGCTTTGGCCTTAACTAAACTACCCGAATTAAATCGACTGCCTGCGTTTAATTGTCAATCAATGGCAAGTAGTCCATTATAATACAATATCTTTTATGTATACAATGCATACGAGTATATAAGCGCAATTACCGCACAAGAAGTAACGCGAAACTCAGCTCATTTTCAATATGTAATCGCTACTTCTGCCAGCGTTCGCGCTTAGTTGGCTTTAGGCACTTCAGCAACAGCTGACCAGAAGTAACCTGCGGGCCGCGAGCATGCCAAGACAATGGTAATTAAGACGGTTAGTGGCTCCGAGGCGCTTTGGCGCAGGCAGCGAACCAAAACAAAATTTCAAATTTGATTAAAACTAAGTCAAATCCGTCATTGTGTGTGCTGCCATGGTTTGTATTTCTATGCACAGGCACCAGAGCGCCATGAACACATGCAATACTCATCTATGTATGCATGTATGTGTGCGTGTGTGTATGCGCGTCAGAATCTACGCATGTAAACGTGTGTACACACTCGCAGCACACATGTGCAATCGTTGTTGAGGAGCTGCTGAGCTATAACGTCGTTGCGTCATATTAGTTAAACATTTTGCTTTAAATTGTCCGACTCACACGCGAATTCTGCAACTGCTGCTTAATTTTGTTTTTGATGCTTCTGTTTTGAGCACGAGTCTGCATTAATTAACTCATTTATCATGAAAATTCGCATGTTACCTTAACTCTGACAAATAAATTAGCAAAGCCGATTGAGCAAACGCACATGAGTGGCGCCTTGGCGCAACGTTAGCCTTGCAGCACATCAACGTAATGCTTCGCTGGCATGCTAAATACTTCGATATTTCAATTGCCATCTCATATCGATCTGCACTAACTCCCTGCTGCACAGTCTGAAGACTTACCTCTTCGGTGGGGCGATCGTTGTGTGGCGGCGGTTTTTTGCGTTTGTGTCCCACTTCATCTTCCGATTCACTTGACGACGTGTCCGCTTTGGATAGTTTATCTTTCGCTTCAGTTAGCTCAGAGCCTGCCAAATGCAATCAAGTTCATTAACTAAAACTAAATGCAGTCGAACATCGAAACTCACTTAATCGAATGACATGCTTATTCATCTTTTTTATGGTCAAGTGTAGAATTTCCCATAAATACATTTTCGTGAACTCGCCGGTCATTTCTTTGGAGAAAATCCATGTGGCCACTGCCGAGCAATCGACAATTTGCAATTTCAGCAATTTATCAATGAGCACGACCAGCATTTGTTGATGATTCTGCCATAATTCGAAGACATTGTGCAGCAAACAGATTTGACCCTCCTCGGTTTCAGCCAGTGCCTGCGTTATACATAGAAGCAATCCAAGCAAATCCAATAAATATCAAATGTTATATGTCTATACGTCAACATTTACTTACTCTGAAAACCAAATGAAATTTCGAGATTGCCGCAAAGCTGTGCGAAAATGACTTTGATCCCAAATTCAGCAGCGTCTGCACGAAGACGTCGATCTTGAGCGCATTGAATGATCCATCGGACACCTCCTCGCCACTGTAGCCGGTCGTGGGCACGTCCTTCAGTATGTTGACCACCTCCTCGGGTGTGCATTTCTGTCGTATGGCCACGACCAGCTGATGTGCAACAGCGGTGCCCGGCAGCGAAGCTGAAACAGCAAAAGCAAAGCAATTTAACCAACTTAACCAACCGTGCGTCGCATGCCTATGCAAGTTGATAATGCAATATGCGAGTATGAGAATATGCGATTATGTGAGTATGTGAGTATGTGAGTATGCAAGTCAAGGAAGTATTTGGCTGCGCCAATTGGCAGCCAAGTATTTCGTTATCGCGCAGTTGTGCTGTCATCGCCAACACTTTCGCTTTCGCATTAGCCGGCGCAGTCACATGTGTTCGCGACAATCGAGAGGACAATGGACGCGATTGCTGTCATTTCGTTTATTGTTGTTGTTGTTGTTGTTGTTGTTGTTGTTGTTGTTGTTGTTGCTGTTGCCATGTCTGCAGCTGCGCCTACAGCGACTTGCTATGCATGCCAAGACATTGTTTTAGTGCTAAGCGAGGCGTGCAACTTTTTGGAATCACCGTCCCCAACAACAACAATAATAACAACAACAACAACAATAATAACAACAACAACAACAGTAGCAACAGTTACACGCGTTCCACATTACATTACACCATTTGGCTGCGCATTGTGTCGTTACTAATAGCAGCCTTTCCCCCCACCCACCCCCTCTTTGCCATGGCTTTGGCTATGCCTTTACCTATGCCAACCTAACGCAAGCCGCTTTCAGTGCTTCAGCAATATGCATTCCCCCAATCCAGGTGCCTGCTGCCATGGAGCACAGCCACGACGCATCAGTCTAATATGCATAATGAAGTGTTGTCTGCGGCATACGTACAATTGGCAATCAAGTCGCCAACAAGCAATTTCGGCCTGTTGAGGTTTGCTCACCTGCTGCCATGTTGTACGGAGCGCGTGCATAATACGGCCAACAAGCCAATGACGCCAACAACGCTGCGGCAACATAAACATAAGTCGACAGTCGTCATAATGTGTAATACATTATGTGTGAGAGAGAGTGAGAGAGAGAGAAAGAGAGAAAGGGATTTAATTGGCCAACTGCACCGGGGAGCATGCGTGTGTGCGTGCGTGCGTGCGTGCGTGAATGTGTATGGCAGCTTTTGCAGATGTAAATGTATAATCTGTTCCATTACGATTTCTTTGCCTATTTCTCTATTGTCTGCAGGCGCACACGTTGTACTGCATTCAAATTGATCGTTGATCGTTGATCGTACGCTGAAATGTTGGTCAACGCATGCAGCGCGAATCATGGCGCAATCCAGGAAGGAGAAAGTGCAACAGCCCATGTCACCCGTGCATAGTGATGAGCAGGGAGACAGTACAGGGTACTTTAATTTTAAATTCATTTTTTCTTTTTATACCCTGTACCAAAAAATGGTAAAGGGTATATTAAAGTTGTGCAAATGTATGTAACAGGCAGAAGGAGGCGTGGCAGACCCCACAAAGTATATATATTCTTGATCAGCATCGAAAGGCGAGTCGATATAGCCATGTCCGTCTGTCCGTATGAACGCACGGATCTCGGAAACGGTAAGACCTACAACCTCCAAATTTGGCACGAAGACTCTGCCAATCCATAGGCATAACGAGTTTATTTTTTTTTTCGATATTCGATCTATAACATATAGCTGCCATAGGAATGATCGACCGAAAAGCCATATTTAGTAACAAAACCGCTTTATTTTTTAAGATATGTTTACCAAATTTGGGATTTAATTGTTTTACCTAATGCCCAATCACATATCTAAAAACTATGTATATGGGTTTACTATATCATATAGCTGCCATAGGAACGATCGGCCAAAAAACAACATTTACTGAGAAAAACTTTTTTGTATATTAAGCAATCGTTATCAAATTTTGGATTTACCAATTCTAAGTAATATCCAATAATATTCCCGAATATTATAAATATCCGTTTACTATAACATATAGCTGTCATAGGAAGGATCGGTCGAAAAACAACATTTACTGAGAAAAACTTTTTTGTTTATTAAGATATCGTTACCAAATTTTGGATTTATGGATTCTAAGTAAATTCAAATCATATTCCTAAATATGATAAATATCGGTGCACTATAACATATAGATGCCATAGGAACGATCAGCCGAAAAATGGCTTTTACAAAAAAAAAATTTTTTTTTCTTGAGATATCCTTACGTAATGAATACAAAATATTAAAGCAACAAAAAAATATATTAAGTTTTGGCTTCGGTACAGGGTTTTCTATAGTCGGTTACGCCCGACTATAGCCCTGCCTTTCTAGTTTTTTTTATTAATTAATAAATGAAACATTTTCAAATGAAAGTGACGCCAAATGTTTTAGATCATTATACTTTATGAGCTCTTATCTGATAGCCAGTTTCGTTTCGGTAAATAGATCAGCATTATCTTTAACGACAATCGTTTTAATGAACTATAGAGTAACAGACTCAGACTCAGTAGTTCAAGCAGAGTTCAGTTCAAAAGCTAACTACAACACAGCTCTGTGCCAGGGCCCATCTATTTGCAATGGTGCACTCAGAGGTTATAAGCTGCTCTGCATGGATCTACAGACACACCCTGTGTGAGCACAGTTACGTATGCGATTTGTGAAAATGGCTATGGCTGATTAACTGATGCTGTGCCGCTGTTGCAGACAATGTCAATGGCAGAAAGTTTTGGTAAGAGCCTTCAACAATGAGACTAATGTATTCTTGAATATGTATTCTTTGTTGGGATTTTAGTTGAGAATTTCTAGAAAACAATTTTTAAGCAGCTACAGCGAAAAATTCACACAGAAATTAATTTAATACTTAAAGCAAACAACAATGATGCCAAAAAATGACAACGAGCCACTAAGTAAGGTCGCCATGTGTTTGTTTGGATTTCGATAGATGTGCTGAGTGGGGCTCGCATAGAGCAAGCTGCTCCAATGCGGTCGGGAGGTGGCGTCGTATGGACACGCTGACTGGCTTCGCTCTTAAAAAAATGACAATTTATAAGAAAAGATTAACTAAAAAAATAAAGAATAATGTATGAATGCTATTTAAATGGGAAACCCTAAAAGACTCGTTTTAATATTTTTGAGAAAATTAAATTGAGCATGAAACAGTTGATGCCAGTCAAAGGCACAGCAGGGCGGGCGGCCTGTCGGGGCAGTAGCCGCGGACAGCACATGATTCAACATAAAAGTTATTAATAAACTTTGAACTCTGCCAGCAGAAGAGACGTGTCTGATGGCGGCGTCGAGCTTATCGCTAAGCGATCACGGCGGCGTACAATGGCTTTTACTTTCAACGCACTCTCAATTCACGCCCCATGGGGGCCGTCGTTGGCAGTCGTTCTAAGAAGCGACTTCGCTGACGAACCAAGAAACGCGAACAGACAAGATGCTATTCAATGCTAAACAAGATTAGGGATTTATCTCAATAGTCGATCGCACATATCGCCGCGGAAACAATGACAGGAAGCCGAAAGTTCAAATGCTGAACTTCAGCGAAGCTTGAAGAATCATGCATAAACTCCAAATCGGAGCAAACTAAGCCCAGAAGTTGTTCCGCAAAAAGCGAACAAAATTTAACGTAAAACCGTTTTTGCTTTCTCAGTTTCGGTTTTTAAAAACCTTTTTGAAACATATCAGCTCAATTCACATGTAACTGACTGCCGCCTTTCCTCAGCTGCTACTCGACCCAACTGCGGCCCAACTGCGGCTCGGTCGGCTACGCAGTCGCTTTGTCGTCTGCTGCTTCAACTTCTTCTTGTACAACAACAACATTCGGTGTTCGGGTGATTGCGAAATTGAAGTTTTCGCTTTTATTATTATTATTGTGTTTGTTGTTGTTGTTATTGTTGTTTCACTTGAGGGCGTCACTTAGGCACGCTCACGTACCGCTCGACACCCCAAGACCCAAAGCCAAGCAGCGAAGAAATATTATTAGCATGTGCAGCATGGTGATGCGTTTCAGTTGAGTTTCCAAACGCTTGCAGCGCGGTTCAGTTCAGTTCGGTTCGGTTCGGTTCAGTTTCTTTCCGTCGTACCGTTTTCGAGTTGTTTTCCCAAAAACAAAAAAAAAAAAAAAAACCATAATAAAAGCAACAACTTAAAATCGCTCAAATTAGACGCAATGCAATGCACAAGATACACATGCGGATAATCTATTCAACAATTTGGCAATAACTTTTTTTTTGTTAAAGCTCAAAACAAAGCAAAAACACATCTCAATAAACCGCGCGAAACAGAACGTAGCAAAAACGAAACAATTGCAATAGATCCAATCTGATCTGATCTGATCTGTCGGATAAGTTAGGTTCCGCGGCACGAAACGGACGGCCCAGGCAGATGCATATTACCAGAGTGCAGCATGGTTCTCAATGGTCACCTACGGCTCTTTGTCGTCGCCCTGGCAGTGCAATCCCTAACAGGAAGCGTAAGTGGACTGACTGCGCACGAATGCCTTTGCTTTGTTACGCATGTTTGAAGTCCTTAACAAAGCGCATAGTCTACGAGACAGTGTGAAAGTGAATTCGGATACCAAATACTTGTTGCCGTTGTTTTCTTGCAGTGGGCCATCGTTGGGCGCGACTTGGTGCTCACACCGAAGCAAGGATTGCAGCTGAGTGGCAAGAGCATCTACTATGAAGAGCAGCCACCACGAGATGCTCGCACGCACAATGGCAGCGCAACGTCGCCTACTCCAAAACGCGCCTGGGAACGCACCCTGAAGCACGTCACCTATTTGACGCTATTCACGAATGCCATGACGGGCGCAACAGCGTCAGGTAACGTCAGGTAAGCCTACGCTGCGATTATTGTTTGACTACTAAATTGGCATTTACTTTACTTTGGCAAATAGTAAACTACGCGACTATGCTGAGTTCATGCACGCACCCTACTTTATCAGCGAACCGCAGCGGCATGGCTCGGCGCAGTTCGGCGACATTGTTACTTTGGCCAACGGACGCCTGGAGCAACTCGGCGACCTCGGTTTTCGCTTTGTAGAAGGCGGTTGTGGCTTTGGCTATGACCAGACCTGCGATGCGTCGAAAATGTGGGCGCTCTGGCAGGTGCAGAAGATCAGACACAGGGCGAATGGCGGTGACCAGCGTAAATACCGCTACGAGATGAAATTCAGCGTAACACCACTGAAGCAGCCACAACAGCCAGGCGATCTTATGGGCAGCCCAAGTGATGCTGTCAATGCGGCTGGAGCTGCGCCAGGCCATGCGGCTCCGCAGAAGCGCAAAGTAAATGACGCTTTGGAGAAGCATCCCCGTTGGCGTCTGCAGCAGAATTTTATTCAGAAGGAGGATGACTACCCACAGAGCTTCGGTCGCATCGTGTACAACGATGAACGCGAGGACAGATTCGCTGACCGGCGTTACGATGGCAATGAGCCGCCAAGGCGGCTCGTGCCGCAGTCGACATTCGTGCATGGTGTGTTCCAGGCACAGCCTACGCCGCCGTCCCGCCTAAACATAGGCGAATACTTAAAGAGCAACAGTTATGCGCCACCCTATCATCCACCGCCCACAAAGGCTAGCGCCAAAATTGAACTATTCCCAAACATTTTCAACTTGGGCAACTTTCTCTCACCAACAACATTCCGTCCAAACTATCAAATGAAATTTGCCAGGCCGGAGGTCTTCCGTCATGAGGCGCCCGCTACACGTTATCAAGGCAGCAGCGTCGTCGGTGGCAGTCCCAGTGGCGGCGAAGGCGGCATAACACACCACTTTCACCATCACTTCTATATGCAGCCACCAAATGCAGCAGAAGACTCGATGAGTGAGGAGTTCTACTCGCAGAGGCCACACGCTCAGACTTTTTACCAGCCGCCGACAACTGAAGCACCGACCGCAGCAGCCAAGCCGCAATATGTCTTTCCCACGCACACTGCGACCCTCAGCCAGGGGCTAAGCGAGGAGGTAAACCGCGTGCCGCTGCTTTCACTAGCCAAGCCACAAATCTACGGACAGGCCAGCAAATATCAAGCCGCCAAGGTGCCACTGCTTATCTACGCTGCACCCCAGGAGGACGCCGAGGCAGACGCAGAGACAGAAACTGGCCAGCTTGCACAGCCGAGACCGTTTGTACAAAGCGAACAAGTCGATGAGCAGATTTTCAGATACTCTGAGCCAGATCCTTTATATCTCAACCAAAACGACGCATATGATGGGGCTAGTGGGGGTCGCACGAATGCAAGCGAAGCACAGCTGGAGACACTAAACGAGAACTCAGCGCAAGAGCCGGCACCAGAGCAAGCAACTCACGAAAAGCCAACTGGTCAACAAATCGATCGGGCAAACACTTTGGCCACTACAGATACCGATCATAAATTAGAGGAGCCAACCGATGCCAGCAGTCAAAAAGAAATCAACGAAGCTAAAGACACCACGAGGCCAGACACACAAACTTCAACCGTAGTAACAACTCACAGTGCGACAACATTAGCAGTGCCGACAACAAAGTCAACAATAACAACAACAACAACGAAAACAACGCCCACACCTACGCTTAGCAGTGGCAGCGCTAATGCCAACAGCTTTGTGTCAACCTCGACGAGCACAACGCCTCTGCGCGCTCTCAGCCGCTACAAAGGTCCTTCAGCAACTGGATCGGCACTTGTAAGCGGTACCGTTCTCAAGCGCATCACTCCTAGCAGCAGCTTAGCGAACACAACAACAACAACAACAGAAAGATCAATGCACAAATGGAAACCAAAACGCCGAACAGTACAAGGCGGCACACCGTCGGATAACAAGCCCAAGGGCAGTCATAGACACGAGTCCAAAATTGTGCCGCCGAGCTCACTAACAGCAACAGAAATAGCAACAACAACAACAACTACCACAACGACAACTACGTCGCCAATAACAACAACGCAAGTGACGACAGTGGCAACGGGACTATCGCAACAGTCAGCGCAGGATACGATATACGAGGTGCTTACCCAGAAATCGGTTAGCAAATCGGTAAGCATAAAGGTGGGTGACAACGGCGAAGAGATACCAATCATAGTCGATGATGTCGATGCTGAGAATGAAGTGAAACAGAAATGAACTGGGCGGAAATGATTACCACTGCCTCTTTGAGAGGTACAGGGACTGCGAAGAGCGGAATCTATATATAAGTTCAATATACCAAATATTTATACCATTACTTTTTTTTTCTCGTCTACAAATAAATATGTATAACGAATAGTTAAAATCTGATTTCTAAACTTCAGGCAATTTTCATGTAAAAAGTTTCTCTGAACTAGATAAACCTCCCTCCTTTTTTTATGGGAACCATATAATAGCAACCAAAATACTTTGGACTTGGAAGTTTAGAAGGAGGAATTTTAAATATATATATATATGACAAAATGTTCTTACCTGCTTCGTCAGATGCGTACTTGTAATTTGGAGCCGGAATAATTGGTATTAGTTTGGCGTACGTTTCTGGCATCATTTCTTTGATACGCTGATGGTATGACAATCTGCAAAGAGTATTTCATATATATACTTGATTCACGTCAGGTATTCTGATCGAAAGTCGTACATACCGCAAACACTTAAGCAGAACCTCTTGTATAAATTTTGGACGTGGGTGTTCGGGATCCAGCAGCAAGCAGCTGTCCCATTCTTCCCAAGACCAGGTGAACTTGAAGTTGCTCAAGTGATACGAGAACCAATTCACAAAGCGGTCAAAGCACGACGTGTTCATAGAATCAATACGCATGAAGAGAATTTCCGTGGCCTGAGCTAACACCTGAGGCAACGTGCCCGGCTGTAGTTTGCACAACTCGATTAGTATGGAGCCGTATGCAATGTCCAAGTAACGTGGCGTCGGCATATGAAACAACTCGGCGAATATAACCTCAACAATGCAGTACTCCAGTGGGATTTTATGTTTGAATGGAAAGGCGAGCAACTGTGCGGCGCAATCCTTGCGCTCCGTGCGATGCGTTTCAATAATGTGATGCAAGTGCTCCTCAATAAGAAAACGCTCGATAGAATGTGCACCAGGTAGATTTGGACCATCCGGGCAATCTGTATAGTCGAACATGCGATATACTACCCAAGGCATCGGATATTCAAATGATTCATGATGAGGCGGTGGAGTTATTTGCGGCAGATTATGCTGTAGCGCCTCGCACAATATCGAATCAAAGGCAATGTATGGTCGAGGTATATGTTTTTCAGCCCAGTTGTCTTGTCGCAGTTTACGTATCTGTGCCCATAAACAGTCGAGGTACTCCTCCTGTGGATGCGGTGCATCTGAAGACCAAACACGCAAAGCATTGTGATGCTTTTTGGAGCGTTTGTTTAGGTAAACTTCAATTCGCAAAAGCAGTGATTCGAGCGAAGATTCCTTTTTCTCATACAGATCCCGACCCACCCATGGTAATGTGGATAGCACTGCGAATACGAACCAATCACGTCGAACCTGCGGCACGGCATCTTCATTAGACACGTCGATCATTGTGTCTAGAAGCTGGAGCAGACTCGTCGCCGAAATGACATGACAATTGACGAGATCAGCAAGGAAACGCAAAGAATAACGCGCAGCATCCCATCGACAGAGTTTAAGTGATTCCTTAAAAGTTTTCACCATATGATCAACAAATTCACCGCCGAATTTGTAGTTCTTGGCATTGAGCAAACCAACCAGAGTTGTGTAGATAGTGCATTTCTCGGGCATTCTAATGGCACAGTCCGAAAGTATACGCAGAATCTTCATGCGAAATGTGCCCAAATCGGCTTCTAACACTGACACGAGTCCTTCAAGATTTGATTCGACTGACGATGTGCTGCGTTCTCCCACGCGCAATATCAGTGACTCCAATCGGTCTTCAATCTCCTGGTTCTCGGACACCCGGCGACGCTTAGTGCGACGCACATCTGAATAAGAAACATCTAACGTTAACAAAATATAACAACCAAAGATCAATTAAACATCTTGATAACTGCTAGGTCTGCAATCCTATATTCTATAAAAAATTCAAATGGAACAAAATTATCGAGCAAACAGTTGGCACATTGGCACCTAGCACAATGCCGGTCAACTGTGGTTGTACTTACCGTAGTCTTCGGTGTTGTCGTGGGCACGTCTGCGATTCATGGTCACCGACTTAGTAACGTTTCACCGTTTTGGTGTTTTTCAGCTATTTTAAGTAAAATCGTTTGTGCTTTCTACACGAAAATTGTTTGCAAATAATGCTTTTTTTTAATTTCCTTCTGTCGTTAGTCGTAGTTAAGCGAGCGTACTCCAGAAGAGAGAAGCACTAAATAATATAATAATATGCAATATGCGTGAGAATGAGAAAGAAGGGTTTCGGGCTCTGCAAACTCTATTCCGCAACTTCAGTACTGAACAACGACGTTTTTTTTTGTTGTGAGATCTTATTTTAGGTATGTTTAACGGCCGATTTAAATTGCCAATTATAATTTTTATAAGAAATTTCGTATCTCTTAAGTTGTTGCAGATTGCATGTGTGTGTCTGTCCGGCGTTCTTTGGTCCCGAAACTCATGTGAAAGTGATGGCTACCCTTATAACAATGACAAATTTTAGTGTTGTTAGTTACTCACAAAACGAGTAACCATCCCTGTGTTAGCAAAATATTTTTATTCCACATTTGTCTTCTTTTTGACCTTTCTGGCTCGAAAACAAAATTTTCAAAATATAAAATACACTGATAGCAGTTCATTCCGACACTATGCGTGTGAAATACAGATGACATTTTATCCGACCCTTTAAGCATATTCTATCACTTCCAAAAAATGGGGCCGTTTTCAGTCTTTCATGGCAACACAATTTATCTAATTTTTGTCTGCAATTGGCTCATGTGGGTACATTCATTGAGACTAGGGTTGCTTGAGCGTTGGATTTGCTAATTTATGCGGGTTAGAGTTGTCACAATTTCGCTTAAGGGCTGAAAAATGGTTTTGATGGGCATGTAGTATAAACAACTTAAAGTTGTTGATGCCGGGAGCAGAGAAGTGTTAAAACTAGGTGACAGAAGCATTAGAACTCCGTGGAGTATTTTAAATTATTTGATTTTATTAAGGACGGCTCAAAACAGCTGCTATAAAATATCGTGCATATACGCTTTTGTGAAAGTTCACGGTTTTTTGCTCAAGTAGCCTTTAATAGACTTCGAGATTTTTGTATAGAACCAAAATATAGAAATTAATGGAATCGAAGTCAATTAAGGAGGAAGATGAAATCTATTCACGCACAAAAAAGAGGAAAGCATCAAATGCACAGCAAAACGAGCTTGCATGTAAGCTGTTTAAAAAGCAGGAAAACATGAGTGAAGATGTAAGTTAGAGAATGCGTTTTGTGTAGATTGTCAATGTATTAAAATACTAACAATTTTCACAGCAGAACATTATTGAAATAATCAACCTAGATGATGATGCCAATCCGGTTGCCAGTAATTCCCCACCACCGGTACAGCAAACTACAACGGAAGTTTTTTACTTTCCATTGACGCCATTGGCGTCTGATTTAGAACGTCGTCTGATTGCATGTGTACGTAAACAATCCGTGCTTTATGATGTGCAGCATCCACATTTCGGGGTAGAGAGTGCTCAAACTGTCGCATGGAGGCGCATAGCGAATAGTACAGGCGCAGATGAAGAATTCTGTCGTAATACTTGGGCTAATCTTCGCTGCGAATATCAACGCTACGTGCGACGGTTGCATTGTTTTCTTAGTCCTTACAAAAAGACACATCCCACAGCCAAGAAAAGCGATCGGCGACGTCCATGCATGCGCTATGAAACGGAACTACTGTTTCTTTATCGATTTATCCAACCGAATATAAACATTCGAAGAAATAAAAAGGATGATTCCTCTTTGGAAACTAAACTTGGAAACAACTCGAGCGAGGCTATTACTGTACCCACAACACCTGCTGAAGTAGACGAGGATGTCGTTATGCTGAAATATTCCCCACCAATTGTCATCGATCTAGAGGCCGAAGAACATCGTGTTTTACCCTTCAAGATTAACAGTCAGTTGCGTGCACTTGCCACAGCCATTAGCACTTATCCGGAACTATATGACACGGAAAACCGTTGCTATGGGAACTATCGAAGGCGCGGCATCATTTGGGCAGGCATCGCCGCTGAACTAAAAGATAAAGCTACAAAGCTAATTAAAATCTGGTTACAAACCATCACACGTTACGAATGGGAAATCTGCATAGGTTACACACCCGAGCATAACGATGGCGTGATCTTAAAACCGTCACCACTGCAGGAGTTACTTAGTTTCATTGGGCCATGTGTAACACGCAAGTGAGTTCATTGGTTTTTATTAGCAATTATATAAGAAACTTATGTTGAATTCTTACGTCTACAGCTCAAATTCGATATTTAAACAGTCGCGCTACTTGAAAGTCGATTGGTTTGAGGCCATTGACCATTTCAAATCCGTCTCAAATTTGCTTGAGGCTTTGGAAAAGTATCCCGAATTCGTTAAGCTTATAGATGACACTTTGGATCAGAAGATCAAGCCATCATACTACGACGCATCTTGGAGAAAAGTGGGCGATCAGATTTGCTGCTCGCCTGAGCAATGCGAAGTTACTTGGTTGGTGCTGCGCAGTTTCTATAAAGAACTGCACGAGTTACGTAAAGTGGGATATTATCTGCAGGATAAATGGTATTTCGAAACTGTCATAGCCAATATTTACAAAACCGTTGAGAAACTTGTCACAAAACCAACAACCGTAGCTACAGTTGTAGATCCTACTACGGCAATTGTAACTGCAAATTTCGTTCCTACTTCAGTTGGAACAATGCTACAGAACCGATCCGAAGATCATTGCTACGGAAAATCGGTGAACAGAACATTTCATGATGTGTTCGCTCCATACTCGAAGTGTTCGCAAGAACCATCTAGAAGCACAACAACAACTATCACGACTATGAATAGTATTCAAACATCGCTGGAAATTAGCCAAATAAACTTAGCAAACGAACAATACAAATTGAAACGTAAAACGGCAAACGCCAAATATTTACAGATGAAACCCGTATTAAGCGCACCTGCATCGATGCTGCCCCGAGGTTTAGTGCCCACGTTGCAACCACTCACATCTGCCAAGCCATGTATTTCTCTGACAAAAATTACGCCCGTCACGGCTTCTTCGACAATTGGCACTTCAACTTCGGCAGTCCCCACTTCAACTTCGACCACGTACAGCAGTGAATATCGCCTCCCCCAAATCATTGGTGCAGTAAGTCTTGCGCCGCTACTTTCAAACCCACTTGGCGTACCTGCTCCTGTACTTCCTACGCCTCCTGCAACCAACATAAATTCCACCTTTAGTCCTTTGCAACCTTCGCCAATTCCTATGTCAGCGCTCATCAATGCAGCTCCGCCAATGCCACCACTTACTAGCATACCGACATATCCTACCAAAACGAATGTAGCCATACGGCCGCCGCTGCCTTCAGTAACCGTTTCGTTGCGACCAAAGAACCTCTTACCCAACAGCTTCATGGGCAATACTGTGACAAGGCCATTATTTGGTTCGACCAGCATTACAGCGAAGAACGTCTACGTGCATCCGACTAATTCCGCTGCCAGCGTCATAGACAGCGATCAAAATAGCATATTGCAGGCTAATCCCTTGAATTACGATGTCATGCGCAAGTTGCCGAAGTTAGCTCCAAAGCCTCCAATTATAACTAACGCATCCATGATAAGCATCACGCCTGCAGTACTCACTCGACCGCCACTTATTGCAACTAGGCCGCCGGTTCTGGCCACTCAAAATTCAAACAATAATGGAGCCTTTTCAAATATACTAGCTAAAATGTTGGCAACACCTACACCCAAATTCACTACAACTGGACCTTCAACAACAACAACAAATCCACTGATAACTTCAACTCTGACGCCATCGTCAGTTCCACAACAACAGCCACCATCACAAGCGCTGCCCGCGCTACCTTTGCAATCGATGGTTATTGTGCCCGCAACCAATATAGTACCGGAGCCCGAAACTTTGAGTAACTCTGCGATTAACCAAAAGCCCACGCCAGTAACAACAGTAGCAAAAATACAACCAGCCATCGAAGTTGCTCCCACATCACCACTTAACAGCACAAATCAAACTTCGGCACTAAACGCAAATGAGATTATGATCGAACTCATCGCATACAACAACGTCAAGCAGCTCGTGGTGCATGGTCCACCACTGCCAAACAAATACTATCTTTCCATGTGGACGACGGCAAACCTTATTCGAGAGATTATATCTATTCCTTGGTTGTACAAGAAGCAATCAAATCATCAAGGGGAAATGTTGGATCGCTATTGGCAGTATATAGCCAGGAAATTTTCTTTGCCAGGTACATATTTTACAAAGATTCCCAATGTGTAAATACTTATATTCTTATACTTATATCTTTGTCACAGCGCATGTTTGCAAGGCATGCTGGAACTTTCTGGCCGACAACATTGCTCACTTTTCGGAAATCGCGCCGATGTCCGAGTTGCTGAAGCCAGTCAAAAACGGCTTGAAGATTTGGGAGACATCACACTCACTATTTCAAGCTTTTAATGCTTCTGCGGTGAAGCAGGGTTGGCTGAATTGCAAAGATCTGCCGGAGCTGATGGTGCTGGTGCGTCGACATAGTTTTCTTTACAATGACGTGCGACGACCAATACAGGATCATGTACAAGACCATGAAAAAGTGAAGGTCGTATGGAATACAGCGCGTCTTCTCTATCCAAGTATTGGTAAGTAGTGTCATTGAATAATTTTTTAAGTAGTTATACATGGCACTTCTTTTTTGCGCCACAGGAAACCCTGGCAACGTTTGGTTTGCATTCAAAATGGTTTTTGTGCATTATATGGATGACCTAGAGAGAGCAATCGATAACCCCTGGCCACAGAATTGGTGGCGTGTTTTAGAGCAACTCAAGTTTCTAATCGACGTACGTTACAATCCTGTGGATCCGTTCTATTATACCGTTCACAAAAAATTCGTGGAAGAAGTGGAACGCTGTCAAATGTACGAAAAGTTAATGAACAATGAAAGAATCGAAATGGAAGCTGCTCCTGGCCGTCGCAGTTCAACCACGGCAACAGTAAAAACAAACGCACCATCCAAACCGATGCCGATGTCAACAGTTGTGACAGCCAAACAACCTAATAAAGAGCCTCCGGTGATGCTAGACGAAGAAAGCTATGGCGGCATTGATGGATTCTATTTTATTCGGTCTCTTTGCCGCGTGCCACAGTTATACGAAAGGAATTCAGTTGTCGAGAAACGTGCGGCTTGGCTAACATTGGCCGCCGAGCTGCAGACAACTGTGGCCAACTGCCGTTATACGCTACAAAACACGCTGCGTAACTACCGTACATACAAACTTCGTGATCGGGACAATCGTTGCCGTCTCAACCAAAAGTATTACAAGCAATTTGCAGATATTCATCGTATCGTCAGGTTTCGCTTGCACGGCAGTGTTAAAAAGATAGAGGAACTGCGACATTTGCCGAATGAGCCGGTTGAGCAGGTACATCCCGAGCGCTATGTACCCGAGATCAATATGCACACTTGCCCGCCGGCACTTGTCATGAAAAACTGGGCTTATGCGACATGGGATTTGCCTCAGGATGAGTTGTATGTAAAGATGCGTGAACTGTTTGACAAATATCGTACTGCACCGCCTGCAGAACCCGCGTCCACACACGTCGTGGCAGAAAAATCTTTCGAACCGCAGAACGGCATATAGAGCTAAGCAATTGAATAATTAATTTATATTAAATAACTATAGGTATTTTTTACTTTTGTTCACTAACATAAGTTGGTAAGGTCTGAAAACGTTTCATTTATCCTTCTTACAAATAGAACTCAGTTGCACTCCCCTTAATGCCTTAACGTTTAAGTCACTATTCAGTGCACACTATTCTCATCTGTAATAATCTTTTTTTTGTATTTAAGTGTTATTATTAATAGAATTCAAAAAGAATTAAAATTTGTTAATTAGATTACAAAGTCATTTAAGTTACTTGTATTCTATTTTTTTCAAAGTTAATTTAAAAGCAGTCTAAGAAAGTCTGAATGAGATATGAACGTTAAAAGTGATCACAGTTTAATATCACCAACGTTCATATATACACTAATGTGAACTTCTACGAAACATCATTCATTAAGATTCGATTTTTTTGTTTTTTTTCTACCAATATTGATATGCAACATATTTTTGTATACTTTAAACATTATGAGTGTAGACTTTTGGCTTTTCCAAAATTTTTGTAATAAATCGTTTATGTCTAAATTTACATAAAAATCAATCCTATTCAAATTATAATTGGGTAATATTATTGTTCAAACAGAAAACAACTGCCAACGCGAATGTTGCTTAAACATTTCTGCATTTCAAATCAAAAACAATTATTTCAAGTTAATTCATATATTTGGATCAATTCAAATTTTAGTGCTCAAACCACTGCATATGCAGCATAGTTGGCCACGCCACACAAGTTCTTCCCCTTTCGAATACGCATATAACCGCCTTCACCCCACAGTTCGCCCCACCAGTTCTTAAGTATCCAGTAGTCCTTGCCATAGCCAACGACCATCATGGCGTGGTTAACCGATGACGAAGAGCAAGCGGGGTCATCGTAAATGCCGTCACTGTCAATAAGAAGATGCTATTAATGAATAGAGTAAACGCACAAGAATGCTATTTGAGCAATACACCGTATTTGGTGAAACACTTTACCTTGCCTGCAAGTGATGTCTGAGAAATAAACTTAGATTATAGCAAAACCAACCTGTACAGTTGAAACGTCTTGGGCGTTGCGTTTATAGAAATGGCAACTGGTCCGATATGCGCAACAGCCGCTTGGATAGCTTGCTCGTCCTTAGCGGGCAGAATAGCCCAAGAAGTAACATTTACGACAGCCAGCTCTTTCACAAATTGACATTGACCTTTCTAGTATAAGAAGAAAAGAAAATTCCTGATGATTTTGTAATTTTGGCATTTATGCATTCATGGCTACTTTGGAAACGTATTTGTAGTCCTTCGAACGCATTAGTCCACCCGTGTCCTGTAGGTACTTCAACGTGTTGCGCAGAGAACCGCCGGTGCAACCCTGATTGCCATGCGGTACACTGCAGTCGACTATTTGCTGGGGACTTAAGCTCAGAATGCGGCCGGTGCGCTTAAACACCTGTCCGCTAACGCTCTCCGCAATGCTAAAGGCGTAACAAGAACCGCATGTCATCTGGTTGTCAGGTGGTGTAATGAATCCTTTTTGGCGCCAATCCATCGTTTCGGGCGTATCATGCATAAGCGGCGAGCCAACAATCTCCGAATTGAGATCAAGAGAATCAAAACGTTGACTGCGCAACAGGCGCAGGTAACCCTTCAGATACGAGTCGGTGTTCTATTATGCCGATAGTACGATTAGTCTATTAGGAAATTTATAAAAATAATACTATTTTTTTTCTTTCCGTTTTACGCACCATGTCTGCCAAAATGTTCGTTTTCAATCGAAAACTTGTCTCGCCGCTTTTAAATCGTTCGTTGTGTTCTTGCACAACAGCTTGATTGGCTTTGAATGCCTCGCGCCCTCTGAACTCATCGTAGGTATGTGAATAAGTCTTATTTGTCAATTTCTAAAAAAAAAGACAAAAGTTATTATATACCGTAGTCTGTAGCTTCTGAGTGGAGAATCTACTTTGAAATCTTCAAAACTTTCGCTTTTTTGTGCATCATCTGCGCCAGCAACAGGCTCCAGAATTGTTGTGGCAATTAGCAGGAGCAAGACTAACACATTTGATGGCCAACATGCCATTGTTACTTTGTGGTAAAGTAAAATCAACTGCCAAGCTCCAACAAAATGTTTCCCTCGTTGATTTTAAGGCTCGTCAGCATTTTTTGTTTTTTAAGAATTCACACGAATCGCAAATTTTGCAATTTCTGGATTTGCATAGCTATAATGCTTATTAACAAGGGAACACCGAAAGTTCTGTGTAATAGGCATTTGGCTTTATTTTTATTTATTGACCTGTTGGTGAAAGAGAGCGCTGAACTCCATCAAATTCCCAAGGGTACGACCGAGGCTGCTGAGAGAACACTAATCAGATGTGACGGTTTCACCGAATGGCAGCACCGCTGGAACTGTTCAACCAAGGGCCGCTGGACCTACCACCTTATCCCGAGGCTAGACAGCTGGTATGGGAGGCGACATGGGGAAGTCAATTTCTACGTAACTCAGCTCTTCAGCGCATATGGATGTTTTAGGGCATACCTCTACCATTTTGGCCATGACGATTCGACTATTACTATTACGTACAGATAAAAGATAAATCAGTTTTAACGATGCCGTGCAAAATATACAAAATTTGATTAATGTCTTCTGTACCGCTAAATAACCGATGTTGTGTGTTAATTTTTAAAATTGAATTTTAATAATAACTAGAACTTATGCTAATCTTAATAATGTAAAATAGACTGAAACAAATACGTTGCTCATAATAATATGAAAGGTATCAAAATAATATTCGTTGATCTCTATACCAAGTGATTATTTTGAACATTTGCATTTGAAAAAAGCTTTCATAGAGCTTAACTGAAATCTGCGTTTTGAAGAAGCTTCGAGATGACTGCTAAATGTTTGGCTGCTAGCCATTACTTTCTAACACTGGCGCAGATTGAAAGAAAGAAGGAAGGGGTTAAGTGCGGTTGGAACTATTAGGGCTGTCACGTCGCAAAGCTTTGTCCGGTCGCCGGTGATGAGTCCAGGCAGACAAGACGAAGCAGGATTTTACGTTGTGTACCACTGCTTCACTGGAATAGAATTTGCAGAGAACTAAATTGTTTTGCTCACTCTCACGCATAGTGCGTGTTAGTACTAATCTCTTCCTACTACGTCAATTTAGGGTGAAACTGAATTGCATTAAGTTTGATTTTGTGCATACGTTAAAGAAATTTTTATCAACTCCACAGAAGCAATTGAAAAGTAATAAGTATGTCATTTTAGTGTCGTCCAATGCGCGACAGCTGGCACAAGAAAGGCTGAATCGTCTGCGGGCCGATTTAAAAGACAACAGGAATACGGAAAAACAAAGAAGTCCCACGAGCAGCACACCAAGCTGCAGCAGCGATATCAGCACCTGTAGCAGCTGCAGCAGCAAAAGGGCAGATGTTTGAACGACACAACACAATCGAGATTTTACGTTGTCCACCACTGTTTCACTGGAACAGAGTTTCCAGAGCGCGAAACTGTTCTTCTCGCTCTCACGCACTTCTTGCGAAAGAGCAACAACGAGATTAGATTTTTAAGTGAATAAGTTGCTATAAGTTTTTATTTTCCTTTTTTGTTATACAGCGCATTAGTTAGATCATTATTTTATTTACGTTTCTTTATACGGCTACAACGAACTTATCATTAAGTGCAGGTAAATGCAATCAGATGTTATGTGACAATATTTCCTTGATTTGTTTGTCTGTGCAAAACTGTGATTGCTGCATTCATTACCGATAAGCTTATTTCGTTCGCGAATTGTAGGCAAATCTTTTTGAAGATCACTAAAAATAGCAGATGTTAGACATACGTACATATGTTTGTACATTTAAGAACGTATATGTATGTACTGGTATCTACCTATCAATATGTAGATATGAGTATGCATAATTAGAACAGTAAATTAAGACAATACATCAGGAGCAGACAGAGGAAAATACCGTCAGAGGAGTATACTACTATAGTAGGAATATATTGTTTGTGTCAGTGTTGCGGTGCGGTTGCTTTCGTTCTAATTTCTTCAGATTGATTTTGACTTCACCTTGACTAAAGTACACTTAAAAAAAATTCAACCAACAAGAAACATAGTTTGAATCAGTGCGAAAACGCTAACAATAAAGTGTGCATATTCTTTTTACAGTTTTCACAGAATTAACAGTTAATTAGTCGCTATTTTACAAAACGCCGCAACAAGATGTTGAAACTACGTAACATATCAAACGCCATTATCATCAACAGCAACAACAACACGAGCGTTGTACGGTAAGAAGAATTTCCCGATCATTATAATTTTTTATTTATTCTCGGATGAAATAAACAAAAAATAAACTATTTTAGTTGTATTGCCACAACCGCAGTATGCAACGATTCGGATTCCTGGTTTTCAAAGTTATTAGTACGCAAGATCGAGCCAACCAAAGAATCGCATAGCCGCATGCTCAGCGACAAAGAAGTTATTTACGCTCTGCACACGCACAATGTACGTCCCGATTCGATGGGACAGTATCTTAATAACTAGTGAGTATATCTGTCTAACATACTTCTTAAGTTGTTAAGTTGCCGAAGTATATACAAATATAATATGAACTTTTTTAAACAACTACAGCAAATCAACCGTGCAACTCATTAACGACAAAAAAGCAAACCTGTCATGCAACTTAGTGGCTTCGTGGACCGTACAAGTTGGTGACATGGATCAATGCTTACATTTATGGAAATACACCGGCGGCTTTGAAAAGATTGATCAAGCGAAAGAGGATCTGTGGAATGATGCTGAATATCTGCGGCTAATGAACGAGCGTTCTAAGTTCCTGCGCTCGCGGCATCTTCAATACTTGTTGGCTTTCAGTTATTGGCCGCAAATTGAAAGTCGTAAAGGCAAGCATATATACGAAATGCGGTAAGTGTCACTGTAGTCGCTGTTATAGCTAACATTTCAATTTAAAAAAAATTGTTTTTTACACGTGTTTGTGTCGCAATTACAGTTCCTATCGTCTGACACCCGGCACGATGATCGAATGGGGTAACAACTGGGCACGTGCCATAAACTTCCGTAAACACAATAATGAAGCCTTCGCTGGATTTTTCTCGCAGATCGGTCGTCTATATAACGTCCACCACATCTGGTGTATGTTAATCACATAATTGCCACATCTTATTTATTATCGGTGTAATAATCAAATTCGTTATCAGGTTACAAGTCATTGCAAGATCGCAAGGAAACTCGCGAGGCTGCTTGGCGTTCGCCCGGTTGGGACGAATGTGTCGCATACACGGTGCCTTTGATAAGAGAAATGCATTGCCGAGTTCTGGCGCCAACTGAGTTTTCACCCTCACAATAATAACCGACAGGTGTGGAAAGTTAATGTGGAGAACAGGCAGCGACAAACTAGCAACTATACTTTGCTGTAATGCTGTGAAGTTTTGCAAAACAATTGTTTTCATTTGCACTTCTATTTTTTATTTTTTTTTTTTCAGATTTCTCTAATATTGTTATGTAATTGTATATATACAAATTCTTTTAAATTATTTCCGTGAGTTCACAGTTAAATTTGTATTAATTTGTAACTTGCTTTGAAGTTGTATATTATGTTAATATTTTTTACAGTTAGTAATTGTTGAGCATATGCACTATTTTGAATTTAAAATGTAAGACATTTAAAGTTGCAAAGCAATTAGTTGATTTTCCAAGAGTTATATGAAAACGAAAACTGAAGAAACCAAATCTAGCGCAAATATAAAATGCATTTATTGTACTTGAGATTTTTCATATTAATCAAATTAAAAATTGAAGATGAATTTATCTGCCTACTCTTTATTATAAATTGCTAATTACTGTTGTAATAATGTGTTTTTCAATTATTCAGAGCCTTTTTCCAGATCGTCCTGGTTTTTAACCGTGTAGTTTACGTATGTTGGGTTTGCTTATATATGTATAACTACATATACAAGTTTGGAGATTTTTTTGTCTCTTAATAGCTGCATGTAGAATTTGAAGGGGCTACAGAAAACGATTTATTTATACCATGTTATCTTGTTGCTTATGTTCCGATCACTAGCCAAATCATATCTGTTCTCCAAAAAAAATTTATTTATGAAGAAACTACTGGGTTTTCACAGTTCTACACATATATATATAAATATAAGTAAAAGAAAATTTTTTTATGATTTATGTACTATGCGGGTACATTTATTTAGGGTAATGTATATTATACATAAACATACAACGATCGATTAATTTTCACAACGCATTTTGTTACTATCCTCCCTAATAACTTAGTTTACGGTACATATGCGTTTGAATCTTCTTTTCTTTTTTTTTTGATAAACATTAAATTAAACAGCTTAGAGGATTTAGTACTGTTACGAATAATACGCGATCATCGAGTTAAAAAAAAAGGAAATATGTTTGTAAAATTAGAAGACAACGAATGTGTTATCCTTGTTGATGTTGTTCTTGGTAGAGTGGCTGTGTTTTAAATTTGTTTTTATTAAAGTGAAGCATAGCCTTTAGTTAATACGGTCGGGGACGATTGCCGCCATCATTACGCATTGGGCCACCACCGTCGCGGCGATTACTACCACGTGCGCTATTACCACCGCGTCCGCCACTATCATTGCCACCATAACGTGAATAGCCACCACCTCCGCCGCCACCACCACCGCCTCCTCCGGCGTTATTGCCACGATCTCTATTTTGGAAACCGCCGCCACCGCCGCCGCTTCCGCGATCATTACCACCACCATATCCCCCACCGCCGCTACCATAGCTGTTACGTTCGCCTTGCCCAGCACCACCGTAACCGCCACCTCCACTAGCTCCATAACCACCTGAGTTGCTGGCTCCAGAGCCACCATCCCCATCAGACTTTGGTGTTTTACAGCTAAAAGAAATATAAAAACAAAATTTTATATGTAGTTTATACCACTGAGACACGACTAGCACATTAAACAAAATAAAGTGAATAAAGAAAGTAGACGGTTAATGCGAACCACTGACGAATACTTACCGATTGCATTCGTTGCGCCAAGCGAAGTTGGTATTATTGCAGCTATTGCACTTCCAATCGCCATCTCGTGGTTGAACGTTATTACCGTTGTTGCTACCACCGAAACGGCCTCGTCCACCTCCTCCGCCGCCGCCTCCGCCGCCACCACCGCCACCACCACCGCCGCCGCCACCGCCACGATTATCAAAATCACCGCCACCGCTACCACGATCAAAACGACTGGCATTGCGGTCACCGCCGGGACGATCACCACCACTACTACGATCCCCGCCACCACGGCTGCGACCACCACCAAAACCACCGCGACCACCTTTATTCCAATTGTTTTGACGCTGAGCGAGCGATACTTTAATAACGGAGCCATTAAAATCGCGCCCATCAAACCATTCGATTGCCGATTGCGCGGCATTTACATCATCATATGTGACAGTCGCCTCGCCCTTTGATAAACCAGTGTCTTTATGCTTGTATAACCAAATCTTTGGCTTTAACGTGCGCTTATCTTTCTACAAATTTTTCAAAGGAAATACATAAAAACAAAATCAGTTAAATGCAATAACAACAATAATCTAGGCCCATTAAGTCGCTCTTACCTTAATGATGCCAATCGCACCAAAGTGTGATTCAATGTCCATTTCAGTCGCAGAAGCATCCATGCCAGAGACAAAAATTGTGTCCTCTTGTGTGATCATGTCGCTGCTAGAGCTACCGCCTCCGCCACCGCCGCCACTGTAACTGCCGCCGCCTACAATTATCATTTAGCCATTATTAGACAACTGGATGATCCGACTTAAGAATAAAGTTTCAGCTGTTTTTATTTTCAAAAATGTTTATTATATATTAAGTAACTAGTCACTAATTGAGCTCAAAATCTTATAGATACTCAATAATCGCTTTTAAGAAAGTTAGGAAAAACCGCGATTTTTGTTGTTGTGCAGCGTTCTTTGTTTGGTTTTGAAAGCAAAACAAACCCCAGAGTATGTGTATTGGTTGTTACATTTTATTCTTTTATAATTATTTTAGATTTGACCAAAAGAGAAACAAAATCAACAAACTGTGCTTCATACTTTGCCAGTTACTTGTATACTCTTATAGGCACACTCTACTCGTACATGTACATTGGATTAAAATGGATGAGTCTGAGTCTCATTGTTTAACATACACACATAAACACACAACTTAGAGGTAGAATTTGTCTTAAGCCATTAGTTTATACCTTACTACTCAAGTTTGTTTTAATTTTTTTTTTTTTATATTTTAAATTTTTTCCTGCATTTTTTTTGAAGAATGCCACTCAATGAACGAACTTATTAGCTACAGTAGTTCAGTTTAACAGCAGCTGCTACTGATATGCCGACAGTGGCATGTATGGCAGGCGACACTCTCCCATTTGCTACCTCATTGTTTCCTTTTAAGGCACTGAACACTGGCAAAAGCATCATTTTTTATTTAACAGTAGTAAAAAATATAAATGCATAGCTTTGGCTCGGCTTTGGTTAATATTAAGAAAAAAAAAAAATTTTTTTTTAAGTAAAAAAAAAAAGAAATAAATTAAAACAAAAAAACCCACTTGCTAGGCTAACACACAACCAGCTTAGGTTCTAGAGATCAGGTATTGAGCCAAGAAAATTCATATACTTTTTCCGTTTCGACACCAAATAATTTTAAAAGCAACATTCAACGTTGCTTTTAGTTACAGTTATTTACGAATATAATCGAGACAACGTAATGGTGTCCAAGTGCCCTTAACTTTTGGATTTATAGCCAAATAATAGGTTTCGCGATTTACCACCAACAAACAAACAACATTATCTCGCATGTGTAAATATGTAAGTACATATGTAGTAAATGGAATTTTATACATTACTCGATAAAGATTTGCAGAGCTTTGCATTTATTTTACCTTTGTTGTAGTTGTCCTTGCTGCCGCCTCCATTTCTAAAATAGGATATTGGATAACTCATTTAATTTCATGTTTATTTGATGATTGATTGGTCATTATATAGTTTACATAAATATATTCGTACGCAGGCTTCAGAGTCATTAAATACAATTAAAGCGTGTTTTCTTTAGCTTTTCTTGTTAGGTTGTACGTCGCACCAAGTGCAGCTAAAAAGGGCTTGTATCGCAGGCATCGCATTATCAAACCAACTAACACAGTACCATCATTTAAACAAGGTTCAATTGTTAAACTTGTTTTCCTGTATAAGACACCAGCGTAGTCTGTTGTGTTTTCACATTTTATTTCTAAATTCTTGCAAAAGTTGTGAGTTAAAATGCAGAGCAATGAGCATTCTTACAATACACTTGATTTGTACATAACAAACCCTAATGCCAGTTAAATATACAGATGAAGGTAAGAAGAAGAATAGACTAAGTCATAAATTAAATAAAAATGGCAACTTCTAAAATCAATAATAAATTAAAACACAGTGAAACAATTTAACAATAAATAAAAAAGAAAGCATAATCCAGGTACGACTTTCAATATGCTTCACACAAGTTTTGGCTAACAGATAAATAACAGATAATAGTAAAAATTTTCGATGAAGTCGGATCATGCGTTTGCATTCAGTACTGACGGTAAGGTAAACCAAAGCCAATGTGAAATTTTTATCATAACAAAAATAGACTGTTAAAAATACTGGTACACGGTTTTTCAACAGAGATGCTAATGCGTTCTGCAATCCTCAGTCGACAGCAATTGCAACGAGACTGCAGCATTAAATCGCAGAATAGTTGAAGTTTCCGCTTGGTGTTGTGGACATGGTCTTATCTATTAAATAATTTCACCTATTCTTCTTCTTCTTCTTCTGGTGATGAACGTACGATCCGATCGCATACTCGATTTGTAGCAAGTTTGTGACACTTAACCTTGTATTTTTATGTAGATATGTTTATATATTTATATATATATAAATAGTTACATGCTATATTTTATTGTACATACATATATCATTATTATGTAGTTTAATTAACGTTTCGTGTACCAAATCTTTACATACTTCCCTTTTTGATTTTGTAGTTACGATTTTTTGTTTTTTTTTTTTTTTTGTTATCTTGATTTGTTTATATTTGTTTTTGAGTTCATTTACTTAAAATTGACATCGATGTTGTAGTTGTAGTCAAACTGTGTATACTTCACCAACTTCTCTTCACTTAAAAAAGTCAATTGCTTCCAAAATTATATTTGTTATAAAAAAATTGTAAGTAATGTTTTGCTAATATGTACTGCCTTCATTTCAAAATAAGCAAGGTTTTTTATTTTACGGAAAATTTGGCTCCTTTATATTATGAAAATTTATTTGAAAATAGAAAAAAAAAATTTTTTTTTAAATTAAGAAAAAAAAAAATATTTTATATTAACACGCAAGGTAGATTTATGTAAATTTTTTAGGTATTTTACGAAAATTAAATCTTTAAATTTAGAAAAAAAAAACAACACATATGTGGTGTGTTTGCAGAAGAAGCCAAACTTTTAAATATAACTAGAATATTGAACCTCTAAACAATAAATTAAAAAAAAGGATATATAAAAAAAAAAACTTTAAAATTAGGAACAATTTTTAATTTTTTTTTTTTTTGCATCACTTTGAAGTGTTGGTTCTTAATGTTGAACACATTTACCCTAATGCCTTAATCTGTGGGTAATTTTTTTTTTTCTTTTTTTGCCCTTAAAAAGTATAAAAAAATCTAACATACCCATAGCCACCGCCGCGATCATTCCAGCTGCCATTGCCACCACCGCCGCCACCTCCGCCACGATGTGAGTTGTCATAACCTAACGAAGAAAAAATTTTTTAAATGCGAAAATACTATATCAGGTAACAAATGGCACTATATGCTTTTTACAACTGCTCACCTCCACTAGGTTTGCTGTAACTTGGTGGCGGTTCGTTGTAGCCACCAGTTTTAGGTTGCATTTGTTGATAATTTGGCGGAGGCACGGAAAAATTATTATAGCCGCCTTGTCCGCCGCCGCCGAAACTACCACCTTCAATACGCGGATACATTACCAATATAATATTCGTTAAATTTACGTCACAAATTGTTTACTTACGTTCCATTATTATTTTTTATATCTTTTATTTTGCCAAGCACTTATTTCAATTAATACAACTTTGTTTTTACAATTTTTTTACTGAATCAAAAGCGTGACGCCTCCTTGAACACACACAAACCCAATATAAAATGGCGAGCAGTGAATATCGAAGTAAAATAAAGTAACCACTACATAAATTGAACAACACTAAAATCGCTTATAACCAAAAAGGGTGGTTAAAAACCTGCCAACTTGCCGGTATCTTTGTGAATGTGTCAATAACTGTCAACTTCACCGAAAATGTTCGGTAACCGTCTTACCTGCTATGGATGCTAGGAAGAAAGCATTTCACGTTTTCAAATTTGCTGCATTTCACTCACACTCACAAAATCAGCATCAGACCGCCATATTAGAATGTAGTATTAAAAAAGTATTTGTATTGTGGTGTTGTAAATACTTATTTCAAAAATATTCTTTCTTAGAATTTTAGACTTCACATCAATAACGTCTTTAACACAAAACGCTCAACATATGTGGTATCTAGGGTCAGCCTGATATCTGGTTTAATATAAAAATAATAGACTTTTTTAATTGACGTTAACGATGAACTTATATAAAATGATTTAGTAGAGAAATTTTAAATATGTGTAATTACATATAAGTTAAAAAATTTTATGAAATTTTTAAGCGATCATGCTCTAATGAGCTTTCTATACGATTCATATTCTCTGGTAATAAAATTATTTTGAGTGCTTGGTGTTCAAAAATTACCTTTCATCAACAGCCGTATTTTTTACCTCCCCCATATCAATTGCAAATTGTATAAATTATTTTTTATACCCGCACTCTACGTCGCTTATTATTTCAAGTCTTTTAGATCTAGTTCATCATTGCTACAAGCTAATTAACTGCTTAGCATACTCGTTCTACTCATCTTCTTCTTGACCTCGCTGGCTTGAAAAACACCAAGTTTTCAATATACATTGACAACAGTTCACACCGAATTTTTAAACACTAGAGTGGCCCCGGCCCATAGAGTTTGCAGAGCTCCGTGAGCCTGGGCAGCGAGTGTCTGCGCAGAGGGAAAATGTACTCAGGCAGCTGCCTTAGTGTGCGAGTGAGAAGCAAGAGCAGAAAACACTGCACTCCGTGAGCAGTTCTGCACAACGTAAAACAGTCCTCGACTTTGCGGACGTCCGCATGCTGTCGAACAAAAAGACCCCGAATCTTTTTCCAGCAACTACATTCGGGCGCCCTGACAACCATGGCGCAATGTTTATTTTCTGCCAACTTAACGTGCTAGTTGCCGAATTCGTTATATGAATAGTATTATAAATTAATAATAACTGTATTAATACTGCCGAAAAGTGGATCTTCAGGTCTCAAACCCACCATGTCTACCCGAGGCTGGCATATTTGCCAAAATTTTGACCAATGAACCAGTAATACTATTTAATACCACAAATACTATTTCAACTTTTGGCTTCTTTCAACCCTGCAGTTTATCATGATACGTTGTTTACATTCAAGTTAGCATTCCGCAGATCAGCTGTTTGCGAGCACCTCGGTTTTGTCACAGTTTACGTGGAACTTTAAGCAGTACAGCTAGGTTTTTAGTTTAAATTGAAATTATTTACAGTTTAAATTTGTGTTTTTTCTTAACTAACATATTTGCAATAAGCAACAAAATTCTCAACCATGATGGAGATATCAGACATACAAAGTAAACAATAGCTACGAAAACACGCAAATTACTCTTCTGATTTGTTCTGTTTTGTTTTGCTTGTTTATTTTTAGAAATTGGCATTGGCTTGGCGGGATTTGGTATATCGTTTCTGTTCCTGGGTGTTTTATTGCTCTTTGACAAGGGTCTTTTAGCGATTGGCAATGTATGATCACATGCAGCTTTTCAACTCATCTCATAGCAAATCGATCGACAGTAATTGTATGTTTTACTTTCTTGTTTCAGATACTCTTTATATCTGGTCTGGGGTGTGTTATTGGCGTAGAACGGACATTCCGGTTTTTCTTTCAGCGACACAAAATCAAAGGCACTACCGCCTTTTTTGGCGGTATTTGCGTTGTGCTCTTAGGTTTCCCCATCATAGGCATGCTCATTGAGTCGTATGGATTCTTTTCACTATTTAGGTAAGTTGCAGTCATTTTAACAAAGCTAACTTTCACATACACTTCACATCATCCAAATAATGTTCAAATGTGTAAATCGGCAATGCATTAAATTCAGCTCTCTAAGTTTTTTCGGTATCAAAGTTCAAATCATCAAATTTTAGTATAATAATTCTATACTTACAATTTGCCTATGTAACATTCTTTATAATTATTTCATAATGACTAATCAACTGTTTTTCTACCAGCGGCTTCTTCCCGGTGGCTATAAACTTTCTTGGACGGGTACCTATTCTTGGATCCTTCCTTAACCTGCCGTTCATCAATAAGGTAAGCAAATAAAGTAGGAAAGTAGTTGTAATCTCATTTATTCTTCCATACAGTCTGTTTAGTGCGTCTGTCATGCCGTAATAATAACTAACATCATTTGCATGAATAAATAAAGTTTAACCATAATCTGACGAGACCTTTAAAAATAGTATACGTATATAATCGTTGGAAGAGCACCACTAACATCTTTAACGAATTTTTCAAAAGAAAACTTGCATATTTAATTTGCAATAGTTTAGAATTTTTAATTGCAATATGTATGCCTCATGAATTTTAAACCAAAATTGCAGCATAGTCATTATTATTAAAATTGTGCCGTTTGCTTCACACAGATTGGGTTGACAAATTCAGCCATCTTTTCATATTTTTCATTAGTTATAGGCCTTATAACATTAAAACAATAATGTTTATGAAAAAAAAAGTTGCACTTATTTACGCTTTCGCATTTAATATAACTGCTAACAAAATAACGTTTAATTATACACTACTGCACCTCCTTTTTTGTTAGCATAATTTTTTTAATGATTCTTGTTCCACTCTTCACGCTCCTCGCGCTCTCTGACAACTTCTTTCAAGTAGGGTTCCAGATACTTAACATCTTCCTCGTACTTTGTCCATTGATCCTTTGGCAACAAGGTCTTTGTCATAGACAGATGCAGAGCGCGCATTATGCGATAGTTGCGTTCATCGTACAGATCGCGTGGCAAGCGACGAATGGCTTCTTTGACATCTTCGTTCTCATACAGACAGTCGTCGCGGTGCAAACCTTAAATATGTTAATGTTAGGATTAGTTGGTTGCTTGAATCATTTTAATTCATTTTGCTACCGTATTGATTGAATCCCGACAAATTGTATGCCCATTTGCCAAGGCTTGCTGCATAGGAAAAAATTCAAAGGATTTTCATTATTTACGTAATCGATTTTTAAGAAGTCTATGTTAGTCAACATAACAACGCCTCACTATAATTTTCTATTATTTTTTAAAATAATACGTACAAAATACCATAGGTCCTTTCCTAGCGATGTAAGCGGCCATTTTCGTTCTACGATTAATTTATTTTTACAAAAATCTGTAGTTTCGTCTGCAAACTTCACTTGCTTAAAACACCTGGCCTGCTCTCAGCACTAAAGTACTTCCAGTGTTGGAAAAAGTTGTATAGTGTGTTCAAAAGTTATTGTTCTACATTTTCTTAGCATGAATGCATTGAATTGGTCCGAAATTTTGATAAATTGTGGTCTACAACTTTTCAAACCGTATTTTTACTATTTATGTTTTGAAACAGAGATAATTAATAATAATTTGTTTTTTTTCTTTGGTTTTATTCAGCTTGTTCAGCGACTTGGCGGCGATGGCAACCGAACAACTGTGTAGTCTACGAAATGTACATAACATAGCTTATATATAAAAAAAAATACAAAAACCCATGTAAAAAACTGAATTGTTTCGTTTGTATATATTCGCTTATTTTCATGTATTACAAAACCCTACCCATAATACAGCATGTAAAGAGGAACAACCCATTAACTCCATTCCACCCAATACACGATATGAAGTATTGAACGCAAGAGAATTATTTCACAATTAAAAATTATTTATTTAAAAAAAAAAAAAGAAAGCGATATACATAATGATCAATAGACAATTTACACATGTAATTAAGTAATTTAAGTATCGCGTAGCATATTTTATGATATATAACATAATATATACGTATGTACAATTATCGAAGTAAATACAACGTTCGGTCACTGTCTCTCATTCAGTAGTTAATTCTGTATTTAACGTCAACGACAGGAACTCCTTTTTGCGAGCCAAGTATTCATTGTAACGTAAATAAGCATAACTGCAATTAGAGAAAATAGAGTCAGTCGCTAATTAAATATTCTTTCACTTACTCAACATAATCAAAATCGATTTTGGAATGTTCTGCTTGTATAAGGGACCACACAGTCCAGAAGATATGGGCGGCCAGGGCAAATTGATTTACTTGTACGAACAAACGTTGCACATCATTATCGGCAATGTCATCGCGATCGCAGTAGGCCTGCAGATACACACGTAACCATTCGAACTGGAATTCGCGTTTCGGATAGAGCGTATAATCCACTTGGTCGACGCCGCACATTTCCGCAAAATGATTGCCAATATCGAACGCTTGAAAATTGTAATCGGCATACTCGTAATCAATAAAACTCACAGTCTCTGTTGCTTTCGTATAGATGACGTTACCCAGCAGCAGATCGTTATGTGAGAAAACTAATGGACTATCCAGGGATTCCAAGTGCTTGTACAATTGGTCGAATTCTTCGCGTAGACGTGAAATTGGTAAAAACGTTGGTTTAATTCTGAAATGAATATGCGATAGTTATAAAATAAGTTCAGGTTGCTTAGCAATAAGGCATGTATATTTTAAGTATATTTTCTGCAATATACCAGTTCTTCTTTTTTTTTTCTTTTCTTTTCTTTTTTCAAAATTTCGTCACAAAGGATATTGGGTGTGTAGAGTAAAGAAAACACGATTTTTCTTTATTTAATGTAAAGTTATTTAAGGCATCGCCATCAAAGCTGTATGTATGCGAATAGCTTGTATTAATGAATCTGAGTGTATTATGTTTAAAAAGTGGTTATCAGCACAACTGCTGGTGTTGTTACTGTAAAGAAATATTTTAAACGGATATATATCGGATATGGCAACTGAATTGATGACATATTATATTATCTAATTGGAAAAGTCCCCTTATGAGAAATAAAACGCCTTAATTTCAATTGGCTTAGCTTTGTATATTAAGCAGCCGTTTTCTCATATTAATTGTATTAAGTAAGCAAGATAAGATAAGAGCAATTTTTTTGCCACTCCGTATATATTGTATTAAAGCGGGCTTTTGCTAAAATCAAGGCAAGATATAAAAAGCACTCCAGAAAAATATTGAAAATGGAAAGATTTTGGTTAACTAATTAATCTGCCACTGTGAAAAAAATAAACCAAGTGAATCAATAATCGTGTTTTGTCGTCGTACATATGCAGATTTTTGCAGATCGACTGAAAAGCTAACATGTTCGCACCGGTCCATCCATCTTGTTAACTTAAGCCGAAAAAACTTACGTCAACCTCATTTTTGTGACACCAAATCAAAACCGGAAATTTATCTGCGCATAATACGATCATCGTTTCCGACACATACGAGTATATTCAAAAGCATAGCTTTTAAAAAACCAAAGAAGTGCCTAAGATGCACTGTACAGGTATGTGTTTACACATATAAATAGGTACAAATTAAAGCAGATAACTATAAGTATGTAGCACACTGTGTGCCTTATAGCCTTCTTTCTTTCGCTAAAATCTCTTTTTCGTTCGACACTTCTTATACGTGAAGTATTGAGTGCATTCGATTTTAAACGTTTGCCAAAGCGATTAATGGCAAATTAGTGGTGGAGACAAAAGCTTAATACCAAGTTTTAGGAATAAATCATTTCCTGAAATTTGCATCGCTGCAATTTGATAACCTAACGAGTTTTTTTTTTTTAATGTTGGGCACTATTGACAGATGTAAACAGTCGCATTATTAAAACTTATTCAAATAAATTCAGAGGGCATGATTTGTTTTCTCTTGATTTTCATCAAAATTATATCATTATTAATATTGGGAATATAAGTTTCTTTTCTATTTTGTTCATATTTCAATATACTTATGTAGCATTCAAATTAAGAACGATATGACTGAAACAGTTATGTAGGTTATGCGAAGCTGATGTAAATTGTTCTGTTAGACTATACGTTTTATGGTTATTGTTGTTGTATTCGACATTTTGTGTTTTTCAAGTCAATAGTGCCCATCATTAGTATAAATATACGCTACTTAAAACAAGATTGCTGAGGCTTATTTTTGGCGTTGGATTCACCCGAATTCTGGAATTTAATTATTCCAATGTTTAGTTCCAGTTTCTGGCTAAGCGGTCCCGCCTTGCCACTAAATCTTGAGCTTAAGCTTTTTATTCCACGTTGCTCAGTGTTCTAACATGAAAAAAGATAACATTAATAGTACAATCATGGGTACAAATGAAACAATTTACACATTTGAACATTATTTACCTTTTGTGTTTCTCGGGATCACTAAATTGTTCAGGTACTAAATCAAAGAAGCTTTGGGTTTTTTTCCACAACATTGGCGCAAGACATTTGGCATTAGTTGACTCATTGGACTTTCTAACCACACGGTGCATTTCAGCCATACGACGAGCGACTAATGGCCAAATCTCTGGACATAATACACTGTCGGTGTTCAGAGTGACGCCAGGTACATATTCGTATGCCAAGCCATTCTTGAATGTGCCATAAAGAGACGGCGCCAGCCCGTATGAGTGCAACAATAGAAAGTTCTGAGTCTCAGCTTTACGATCGATTAACAGATCGGTTTTATTGCCATATACACGTACCAGTACTACGTTATCGGAATACTGTACAGTGGCGTTCTTTGATTGAGATACCTTAATATCAGTTTCGTTTTCAGCACCATTTTCAGCATCATTAGGCAATTTATGTACATCGGCGGTGTCGGTGTCGGTGGCTTTGAAGACGGCGACGTTGTTCGTTTCAGTACATGAAAATCCATTGCTTTCGGAATTGCAACCGTTTTCAGCTGTATGCGCCGTTTCTTGTTGCTGATTGAAACAGCCAACAAGTTTATTGGTAATTCCATCTGTGAATTTCTAAAAAAAAAAAAAGAAAAAAACAAAACAGACATTTTTACTTTTATACAAAGAAACAGATAAAAATAATTTTTACTAATAAATAAATAAAATCTGTCGGCATTAAACTTGACTTCAGAATTACAGTCAAACTTCCATAACTCGAATTTTCTATAACTCAAACTAAATAAATGGCAATAGCGTGCAATATCCATACATTGTTGTCTCTTTAACTCGAAGTCTCCATAAGTTGAACTTTTTCTTTGGATGATGGTGATTCGAGTTATGGAAGTTTGACTGTAACTGCTAATAATGTACGATATATACATATTGTCCACACATTTCATCCACTAAGAATGACAAATCGATCTAATGAGTAAACGGCACGGTAGCATTTTCCTTTTATTCGATTACATATTGCACTTTTGGAAAGCTTCACCAAAGCTGTAAAAGCATTTAGGTAACACCAAACACGCTTTTTCAAATCGAATAAGTACTAAAAGTGAGCTGCTGAAGCTTAGACGGGCATGATAATTCCGCCACAGAACTAAAGAAAGCAGAGACTTTGGGGACAAAAGGTAGTTCAGAGTATATTTTAGCTATAAAAGACGAAACTTCCTCCACTATCTGTTAGCTCTGCTGGTTTATCGATACAAGGTTATATTATTTATTGTATATTAGATAAAGGACCGTAATAAAAAGAAAGTCATTAAAATGCTGTTTTCGTTTTCAATCAATTATGTTTCCACTCTGTTTTATGTTATACATATATATGTATTTACTCGTAAATCTCAATAAAATGCAATTCGATTCGACTTGAAGTGTCAAATTATGCGATTAGTTGATAAACTTTATGACATACATACATAGTAACAAATTTTTTGTAGTCTGAATCGCACATGTTTTTCAAATGTTCAAATGAAAACGCACGCTCTGATAAGGTAAACGATGGCGAACTTTTTGATCCGGGTTCTACAAAACACAAAATCAGTATCAGTACATATGTCTGTATAAGGCACGGAATTCCAAAGCCTTCTGTAGAAAATATTCTTGTATTTTTGGGCTCAGATTGATTACATAGTCAATCTATCTTACACATTTGTACATACAAATATATACATATATTATATGCATATATACATATTTTAATATTGTTTAAGTCTGATCACGTCTTTTAGCAAACTTTACTCTCTAACGTATATAAAATTCTACAGATATTTACTTTCTGTAAAAAAAAACAATAATATTTACAAAGTGCTAAATAATGCAATACAAAGAAATTTGTAGAAACCGTACGCGTGAGTATACTATCATATATGAATGTACGAACTTGTGTGTGTTTGTATTCACATATGTATGTATTTGAACATGTGCACTTATACTATATGGAACTGTTTTATTTTTTATTGGTTCGAATATTAAAATTCAGACAAAAAACTGTCTAACGCGGTGTACTTACACTTCAAGTGTGAATTTTTGCTTTTAAGTTGTTTTTTTTTTTTTTTTGTTTTTATATTTATATATACGTTAACTTTTTTGTTGTTTTTTATTATTATTATGATTATTAAACAGATATATTGACAACGGATTAGCTGAGTTTTAGCTGGTTCTTATGTAAAATGCCCTATCTAATTGTTTGCCACAACAATTTCTCTGGTAGTTTTTAGTAAAGCTTTTTTTTTTTTAATTAAAATTATGGGCCAAAAAATCCCCTAAGGATTTGCACAGCGCAGTGAAACAAGTTAATATCGAAATATTCATATGATTACATACGCTTATTTATAAATACGAGTTGCGTGTCACATTTTTTTAACGACGCACTTGTTATCTCGGTAGCAAAAGAAAAGAAAAAAAAAACAAACTTGATTTTCGCAATTTTCTAGATAGGAGGTGAGTACGGTAATCGTGCGGCCGCAACTTTATGATGTACTTTATCATTTATCGGCTTTTGTGGGTGGCTAGCGGTCGGGCACATCTGCACAAATGAGCCACATGCGAGCAATGCTAATAAAGGTAACTTTGTGCTCTGTAGAATGAGCTAAGGAGGAGGAGGCATAGCCTCTAAGGAGCTACTGCGGCTGCCACTTGCGAGTTTGCACACATCGCTCGAGCAATTAGACCGACATGAGCTCATATAAATGCATAATACATCTGTGTGTGGACATTTCATCGTAAGGCTCGTAACGTAATGTGATTCAAAGTTCAATGGGGATAATCCGTTGGCTGCAGATTTATAAACGTACGCGCAGGAATTTCAGTTGCATTGCGAAACGTTTCTGTCAGCGAACTCAGTACTACGTTGAAAAATTTAATTAATATGTGGTGCATGTTCCAAAGTGAATGCTACATTAATGTATCCACTCTATATAGAGCAGAATAACTTTGTGAATAACACAAATGTATTTATATTAAAAATACACAAATAAGACTCATATAATTCGAAGTTTTTATACCCTGTTGAACCAAAAAATGTTAAAAGGTATTTTAAAGTTGTGCAAATGTGTAAAGTGTAACAGGCGGAAGGTGTTGCAGACCCCTCAAAGTAACTATATTCTTGATCAGCATCGAAAGGCGAAAGACTCTCCTAATCCATAGGCATAACTAATTTATTTTGTTTTTTCGATATTCAACCTATAACATATAGCTGCCATAGGACGAAAACCCTTTTGTTTTTCAAGATATCGTTACCAAATTTCGAATTTAATAGTTTTGGGTCATGTCACATTACATATCTTAATATTATGTATATCGGTTTACTATATCATATAGCTGTTATAGGAACGATCTGCCGAAAAACAACATTTACTGAGAAAACTTTTATGTTTCTTGAAATATCGTTAAATAAATAAATTAAACACAATTATAAAACAAAAAAAAATGTACTAAATTTTGTATTGAGTCAATGTGTTCTGCAAATTTGTTTTGTACTGTGAAATTGCGAACAGAGCTTTTTTTTGTGGCTTTGATAGTATTAGGATTGCAATAAAAAAAACTTCATAAGTAAACGAAAAATATTAGTTTAATAAAAAATAAAATCGCATTACAAATTTACATTCCCGAAATCTAATCAAATGCATTCCTAACGATAACAAGCGACGGCCAATGTAAGAATTTGCGCAGCAAAAATGCATGACGTGTATGCTGGCTGTGGTCGTGGGATAAAGCTCTTGGCGTGGTAGACTTGGTGTTAAAAAACCTTTCGTTTGGCATTTAAGGACATGTGTGCAAATACATTACGGAAGTGAGTAGCACTGATCCTGCTTAGGGTTGCCACAGCGCCGCGTATGACGTTACTCCGTAGCGGACTAAATGAACAGCGACGCAGAACTTTAGGCAATTAAAGAAAACCTTGGAGTTAAGCGACGTCTATAAACATAAGTTTGATTTATCTTTGTTTTCGAATCTGTACTTGACACTATTGGTTACGGCTAAAGCATGCAGCGTTATAAATTTTCGACACAGCTTAAACGGTTTCTTGTTTATTTCTTAAAGCATGTTTGACAAGTTGATAGCTATTTATCTGTTGTATTAGCAAGGTATGCCGTGTGCGTTGCTGTTCGTGAGTTGAGTTGAGTTGACTTTGGATAAGATAAGTTCAAGCAAGCAAACAAACAGTTAAAATATGATTTTAAATTAAAAAAGAACCGATAAAAAAGGGGCACCTTTATTGCTGTTTACCTTAAACTCCACGAGACTGAGATCCCAATTGGGTCGTATCACTTTTAGTATTTCCTTAGCACCTTCGATAACATCGTTCTCTTGTATAAATATTGGCACGAATGGCACCGGTAACGGGGACGTTGCTTCCAAAGATTGATTGTTGACACCGCTGGTGTTGTTGACGTTGTTGGCTTGGGTGTTAATGTAAGTATCTTTATTGGTATTCGTGTTCGTATTTAAATTCGTAATATTCGAATTATTGAATTGTGTAATGTTGCAAGGATGTTCGTTTGGGCAATTTGTTGAGTTGTTCTTTAGCACTGTTGGACTGTTGTTCTCGATGTCACCAGTTGAAGTGTTTCCCGTGTAGCTGTTGGACTTTGTTTCTGTGCCCATTCTATGTAAATACAAATTGTTGGTTTTTTTGGTTTTGTTTTTAGGTCACTCAAATATACATACATACATAACTTAAAACTACTAAATAATTAAACCTATTATTAATTTAAAAAATATGTATATATACGTGAATAAAACGACGTGTGCATTGTATACGTATGTGCATGAGGTAGTAAGATATTTTGTGAGGATCAAATCACAGCAAATGGTATTTGTAATTAAAGGGATGTTGCGAATGTTGGGCGGCTTTTCAAATAGAAAGGTTGAATTTTGGTTTCAGACTAAGTTTGTAGTTGGTACGAGTTTTCGAGTACATACATATGTACAATTTTATTGTTGCTGTTTGATTTTTTTTTTTGCTGCTGCTGTTAGTCTTCCTGTTGATAACAAACGCACATCGTGCGATTTGAATACATAATAAGTATGTATGTACAATTATACATATGTATTTTATAACCTGAAATCAAATGCTCTTCTGCACAATTAGAACCTGTTTCATTATGTACAACAATTCAACAAATTGCCCGTGGACAAATTACTCATAATTATTTATTTCGTTCTTTTGTTTTATTTCGGCTGTGAATATATACAAATATTTCTCATTGAAATTTTTTTTTTCGTTTTCGCTTTTTATATGGTTGTTTGTTTTGAACGACGGGCAGCGCCGCTTTGATTTGTTTTTGTATTTTTGCATGTACGCATGTATTTATGTAAATATGTTATTTGAAAACTGCGTTAATGTTCATTTTATGTTTATAATTAAGCTATTTTGGCACAATTTTATACAATTATTAGTATTTAATTATTACTATCTGCTACGGTTACCTTCAATTATTATTGATTTTTTTTTAAAAGTTATATTTATTATGTTGGTCTTCGCGCAAGTCAAATGTTTTTAAAACTGTTTTTTTTTTATTTATTTATTTTTTTTAAGATAAATGCAATATTTCACACTTGTTTTATTTATAAACCCACTCAAAAGTTCATATGATGTCTATATATTCAATTCAGTTAAATAGGATGTTTTTTTTTTTTTTTTTGAAAAGTTTATGCTTCGAAAAATTGTTGTTTCGCCGATACAAATTCGCACAACTCCGCCAATTGTAAAGTTCAATAACAAACTGAACAGCAACATAAAAGCCTTTTTAGTAGTCAGTGTTGCCATAAACACAATAACCATCGCGGGAAGGCGTTAAATTTAGTGCTTTTTTGAGTTGGCGTTAACGATGAATGCGAGCATGCTTCCAAGAGTCGCCTTAATAAAAGTTTAATGATTCGTTATTAAATATTTTAAAGAATACCGTATTGAAGTTAAGTGTAATTAATATCTTGACTCAACATCGTAATGCTTTTAGGCTTAACTTTTTCAAAAAGTTAAAGCTTTTTGCTTCTTTGAAGCAACAGCTGTCAAAAAAAGCCTAGATTAATGTTATGCAAAATCATTGCATACATATTACCAAAAATTGTATGGCATACTTTTAGGATTTAATTTATTTTTCGATATCAACTCTAAGCTCAACAGATTTAACGTAAATTTTCTGAACACAATCCAGAAACATTGTTAGTTTTGAGATTTGCATTGGCTCATGCTAATTCTATTGCTTTATAGGTACCCGTCCAGTTGTAGTTGTAGCTCATTGTTGAGGCAGTTTTTGTTATCATCTATTATATAATAGTTAAAATCGTTGGCTCATTTTTACCACTACCGATAACTGACCAAACCACTCCTTGCAGTATATCGCCGTACGTTCTTTTAAAATAAAATACTTCCAGCGACAAAAAACTCATTTATTTCGTCAATTTTGCAGTTTCTTATCGTCGACGATTAATTAACTAACTTGTTATAGATTCCATAAAACATTCCTATATTCTATAACACAATCTATACATAATAAAAACTTATTACTTGCTATTATTTCGTTATATACTAAGATTATAAAAGACTACAACAAAGCCGATTCCATGTAATGCAATATATATAAATGCCAACTAAGCTAACCGCCTTAAAGCCCAAAAGTACTTTGAATCAAGCTCAATGAACCCCTCCTTTTTGAAAAAATATGTTTTAAATAAAAGCTCATAGTAATGTTACACATTAAAACACTCCCGTTTAATTTATTTCACATATGAATATAGAAAAAATTATTTTGGTCAAACTCGCCATATATGCAAAAAAAAAAAAAGAACCGATTACTTCTTCTGCTTCTTCTTCTCAAGCTCCTCTTCTTTTTCTTTCTCAATAATGGCTACATAGTCCAAAATGGTCTTCCGATCGAGCATCTTAAGTGGTTTGCGGTCTTCCATGACTGCGATTTCCAAATTATTTTGTCCAGACTGCGCCACTTCCAACAGTGCTTTAATAGCCAGCTTTACAGCACCATTTTCTTCAGCGACTTCCGCATCATCGTAGTGCTTCTCAAAGAATTCACGCACCGTTTTAGCTGAGCGACCAGTGGCATTCGCTTTCCATTCGTAAAAAATACCAGAAGGCTCAGTTTGGAACAAATGTGGTGACCCATCAGCATCGAAACCGCCAATAAGGCACGATATACCAAATGGACGACGGCCATTGCTTTGTGTATATTTCTGCTTTAATTGTGCTATGTATCTGAAAGTCAAAAAAATTAATATCAATTAGCTATATATGCTTTTCTCCTCTCTTTTGGGTAGCAACCTTGTTATGTACTCCAGCGTCACTGGGTCTTCAACATTCAGGCGATGGCTCTGGCACTCGACCTGTGCGCGGTTGATGAGTATACGTGCATCGGCTGTTAGGCCGGCGAACGCCATCACAACATGATGATCCAGCATGCAAATTTTTCGCACAGTTCGATCCTCTTGCAATTTCGCGACGGACTTCTTCTCCACTCCCAACACTACGCATTTTGAACCACGTACTCCAACCTAGCACAAAGTAATTCAGAATTTTCTTTTACAATGCCTACGAATCACTACGATTTCGGCTTACCGCTGTCGAACCTTTGCGTACTGCTTCTTGTGCATATTCCACCTGCAGGAGATGTCCATCAGGGGAGAAAATTGTCACAGCACGATCATAGCGCGAACTCATTTTCTGTTATTCTGCGTTTTACAATTAATTGGAACTAATAGGAAAATTACTCAAGAAATGTGGAAAATGTCGCCGATCGAAATCAAGAAATTCTGTTTGTCAGCGCTGACCCAGTATTGCCAGGCTTGATAATAGTGATGTTGCTATTTTTTAGTATTGCCGTTTATCAAACATATAGAGCCATGGTTGTCAGGGCGCCCGAATATTTTTGCTGAAGAAATTTCGGGGTCTTTTTGTTCGACAGCATGCTGACGTCCGCAAAGTCGAGGACTGTTTTACGTTGTGCATAACTGTTATACTCTATGAGTCGCTTTTAATTAGATATTCGATATTGTTACGGACAGGGATGAGTTTTTTCGGACCAACCGGATCGCACAACAATTTGAGGGCAAACAGAATAGTTTTGTGCAGTAATATTCATGGTATAAGAAAAGAAGGTATTGAAAAGGTTTTACAGTTATGTGGCCTTCTCATTAGAGAGAGAATTTATGTAGAAATTTTTTTATGCATTATTGACCATGTTACCGTTATTTGGTGCAATGAAACTCAACTTTGTAATTGATCTTTAAATATAAGCTAATGTAAATATAATCTATAGATGTATTTTAATTCATGTTAATAAATAAATCGACGAAATGACATAATATGTGTTACTGTAGCAGACTCAGATTTGAGTTGAATATGTTCTTAAAAAAGCATCAAACCGAATAATTTAGTTTAAGTGCTTTAAGTGCTTTAGGTGGTTTAAGTGCTTGCAATTATTAATTCGAATTTTCCAACATTGATCAAGCAAACGAAAAACTCCGACAGTGCTTAACAACGCGTAGATGTTGTCTACTTTTTATTGTTTCTCTCATTTTTAAAGAAAATTTTCTTTTTTCTGTTTCTATTTTGTTAAACATTTAGTGGTTCGTGTTTCTCTTTTATGTTGTTATTTAATTGCTGCATAAAGTGGCACAAGTGTAAGGGTAACTGTTAGAACGCGGCTACAAAATCGGTAGTAAACAAAAAAAAGCGCTGATATGGTTAATTTTTGCTTATACATCTGTAACAATTAGGCGAAAAATACGAACTATTAGTCATAAAAAATTGAAATTGTGTACTTGCCAACCAATAGCAGTGTGTAAATAATCATAAACCATTGAAATAATTAAGCAATGGCATTAGTACGAAACCTAACGGCAAAAATTTGTAAGTGCAAGAAATCGTCTACGTTCTTGTTTTGTTCTCTCAGTTCAAATCAAAATAACTCAGACTTATTTGCATTTGCTTGTTTGTATCTTTTATTGGTTAACACACAGATGATATTAAGGCACATAATAGTAAGGTGACCAGCCTAGATCTTGGCGAAACCGGACGTGTTTTGGTCACTGGTGGGCAAGATCGCAACGTAAATTTATGGGCCATCGGTCAGGATGAGTGCTTTATGGTGTGTACATACATATACAGTAAAATCACAAGATTTATTGGAATCCTACAATTTAACGTTTTTTGTTTTCATTTTGCAAGTCTCTTACTGGGCACAATAGACCCGTTGAGTGTGTTCGATTTGCATACAATGACGACTTTGTCTATTCTGCCGATGACATTGGCATCATACGCCGTTGGGATCTCAACGCTCAAACAATTTATTCCACATTCAATGGTCACATGAAAAGTGTGCGCACCTTTGATTTTAACCCGTCAGGGGAGTATGTGGTTTCCGGCAGTAATGACACCACAGTCAGGTTAGTACAAAATAAAATATGTAGCTCCGCCAGCCGCGTCTGTTCTGCATGCTAAGACTATAATTTGAAAAAGCATTTTTGAAAATTTATGTAAACTTTGTTGTTGGATAGCGGAAGTTCGGCTAATATTTGCGTTACGAAATATAGATAGATAACTACAAGCTTAGAGAATTGCAACATTTCCGTGTAGAGTTTGTTTTTGATGAATACTTAGCCTTAAATCTATATTTCACCGTATTTCCTATCATCATTTTAATTTAAACTATGTCGAAATAGACAAGTAAGTACTTACATATATGTATGCATACGTTCTGTCATTTGGTAAAATGATCAAATGGACGTATATCGGAAAACAATATCAGTTGGAATTACTTTAAAACAATTCTAATTGTACAATACTCCTTTTTCCACTATATTGGTTTGAAACGAATTCGCTGTAGCTGAAAAAAGCGGTTTGAAGTGCATACCAAAAATTTTCCAAATTTTGAACTTTGTAACGCTATATGTATATAAAGAATTAAGTATTCGTTGTATACAAGCGGTCTAATCTTATCAAGTGATAAAAAATGTTTTCTTTCTTAATAACAACTTTAATTGGCGACATAGAAAAATAAAATAAGAAAGAAATATTGCTCTGACCCATCGTACCATAGATTATATATGTTAATAAAATGGAACACGATTTCATTATATGAATTATGTTATAAAATTTACAATTTAGCTGAAGTCTCCTTTAAGTCGACATAGGCACCGGTGATCACATCCTTGCCTGTCTCCACTATGGTAGTGTTGAAGTGAATGCGTTTTCCCTCTTTCCACATTGTGACTTTCAATGTTTGGCCTGGAATGACTGGAGCTGCAAAGCGGACCTTAACGGCTTTGAATAGCGCGGAATTATTATTTGCATATTGGGATAGAACAGCACGAACTGAAAATCCCAAAGAACAGAGTCCGTGTAGAATTGGCGTGTTAAAGCCAGCGATCTTCGCAAAGTTCGGATCAATGTGCAGAGGGTTAAGATCGCCTGAAAGACGATAAAGGGCCGCCTGATCTTCATTGGTCTTGTATTGTACAGATGAGTCAGGTGTGCGTTTTGGTGTTACTCCTAGTGGTACCACACCAGCCACAGGTGACTTTTTGCCACCGAATTTGCCGGCGCCAACAACAAAAATCGAACTTTGGTTCTTTACTAATAAGCGACCACTTTCATCGTAGCTTTCGCAGCTGGTGACCACAACAGCACCTGAACCTTTGTCCATGACATCGAAGACGCGGCCCTTGGTTACCAGTTTTCCAGATGTTGGTATATCGTCACAAATCTCCAAATATTGTTCGCCATGCAAAATATTTGTTAGATCAACATTGCCTTGAGGCAAAGCGGTAGCAACCAACGATGAAGACATAGTTAGCATCAAACCAGGCAGTACAAAAAACGATGGAATTGCACTAAAGTCGGTATCGTTTTCATAGAGAAAACGCAAATCGTTACTCTGCTTGACAGTTGCACCGATTCCCAGTGCATAAAGTATTAAATCCTTAGAGCCAAATTCATAGCTGTCTTCAATGTCACCTTTTTGACCCGACTTCAAGTTCTCAAGCACTTCCAAAAGCGAACCAGATGCGTTGGCCGTGGTTTCAAAATGTTTAGCTTGCGACATGTCTGTTACTTTTGACCAAACGTTTTTTACAAACTCGGGTGTGACCGGTTGATCGATTGCAGTACGAAGGACGGCTCCCTTGCCACGTACCATATGCACCTTGGTGGCCCAACCGGCCGCGCTTTCAATGTAGCTGCCTATGTCAGTTTGAAAAAGTATAAATATTAGTCAGTGCTTCATTGAGATGAAAACCATGCGTGCATACCTGTATCTTCGCAAGATTCGTGACACAAATAGGCTACTACGGGTGCTATCAATTTTGGCTTCAGTTCATTGAATAGTATGTCGGGCAATATACCTTCAGTCATACGGCTTGCGGCGGTTGGTATGATCACATTACAGGCAATATTATTTTTGCGACCTTCAATGGCTACTGTATTGGCCAAACCCGCCAAACCTAATTTGGCGGCCGAGTAATTTGCCTGGCCAAAGTTACCATACACACCAGAATTCGATGATGTCATAATGATACGTCCATAATTCTGTGCCTTCATGTGTGGGAAAGCCGCCTGAGTACATTTAAAGCTTCCCTTAAGATGAACATCATGTACTAAATCCCAATCTTGGTCGGTAGTGTTTACAATACTGCGATCTCTTAAAATGCCCGCATTGTTAATTAGTATATCCACACGACCGTAAGCTTTAATCGCGGTCGCAATGATTTTTTCGCCCTCAGTGACCGAGTTGTAATCGGCCACTGCCTCGCCGCTATTGCGTTTAATTTCCTCCACAACGACATCAGCGGCACGCTGTGAAGCACCCTCGCCTTTGAAACTACCGCCCAAGTCATTAACGACTACTTTAGCGCCCCGTGATGCCAAGAGTAATGCGTATTCGCGACCTAGACCAGCGCCGGCACCAGTAACCACCGCAACGCGTCCATCGTAGCGCAATTGTTGGGAGGACATATTTTGCCTGGATTGTATTTGAATTGAGGTCGATGTTAACTGCAAGCCAGTAGAGCCGTGTCGTTTCAATAAGCAAATTGAACTGACTGTGCAAAATATTATAATATAATATAAATGCTTAGCTAATAAAAATAAACTTCAAGCGATAAGTTAAGAGTGAGATGAGATAAGCTTTTTGTGAAACTCAAGTGAAAACAAGCAGTTGCTTCGATTGCATTCGGTTAAAAGATACGCACACTTAAGCATATGATTTAACATGTACATGAAGCTGCTTTTGCTTGGTCCAAGTCCAATATCCAAAATAAACTGGACTTGTGGTAAACAATTAAGAGTTTTTCTCCTTCGTGATATTGTCGTTTTATTAATTTCCTTTTGTATTTATTTGTAGTTGAAGAAACTTTTTGTTGCTTATATTATATTTATATATTAAGTAATGTAATATTCTTTATTTAATGTTTAATACAATTATTTTCTTACTTGGAGTATGTGTCTTTTTGATCAAAGTACGAACTGATTGCAGCACACAACAACAAAATCAGAATGAAAGTACCATCTAGTGTTGCAAAATTACAGTAAAAACCTTAGCTTATAAGTGTTAAAAAACGATAAGGAAACGCATGCAGTAATCAGTACTTGTTATACGTTATTTTTTAATATATGAAGTGACTAATTGATTAACAATTGTATTTTAATTGTTTCAGGCTTTGGGATGTGCAAAATCAAAATAAATGCATTAAAATATATCGTGGGCATATTTCTCATGTGAATTCTGTTAAGTTCTCACCTGATGGTCTTTGGATCGCATCAGCTGGTTCGGAGGGTTCAGTATTGATATGGGATATACGCAAGAGCAAACAAATTATGGATTTCACTGAAGAGGGTCCTGCTGCGTCAATTACATGCATACAGTTCCATCCATTTGAATTTTTACTGGCTGTGGGCCGTGTTGATGGCACTGTTTGTATATATGATCTTGAGAATCAAATACGCATATCCCGAACAGAAAATACAAGTCAATTTTATGGACACCCCATTAAGTGCATGACTTTCAGGTAATCACACAAATAAACGAAACGCGAAAGTAAAAATAAATAATACTTTTGTTTAACAGCGAAAATGGTGATTGCCTTTTTGTTGGGACAACAGCAGGAGTTTCTGTGATTGGCTGGGAGCCAGATCGTGAATACGATAATATAAAGGGTACATGGACTGCATTAGGCGATATGAAAATTGTTAATAAGAAATTGGTGAGACTATTGAAAATGCAAAACAAAAAAATTACATAGTTTTCATATTTTGTATAATATTATTGTTTTTATTACAGATCTGTGGTTGTTATGAACAAGATTGGGTTTCGGTTAATGCTGTAAGCATTGATCGTATCATACCATTCTATAATCCATCCAATGCTTTGCCTATTTTTAATCCTAATTCAACAAATCGGAAAAGCTTTTCACGAGGTAATCAAAAGCTTCGTTTATCAATAAGTGGCAATAAACCATCCCGCCTGGTAGAAGAGAGCGAAGACAATCGTAGTCCAGTTTTTGATGACCCATCGTCACCAAATTACAGTTTGGAACTTGTAGATGAACCTTTAAGTGATATTAATGTCGAACCCGTCATTGATTTAACCAATCCTTCAACGACGACATCCCTCCAACAACATCAGCAAAGCGTTAATACAACGACTCAAAACCTTTTGTTAAATGCCAGTTATAATGTGACTTCAGGCGATGCTGAACCGCGGCCATTGATAAAAACTACCAAATCTCAATTGTACAATTTCGCTTCGCTTAGCGGTTCTAGCTATAGTATCGGTATGGAACTCGGTCCAAATAGTCTTGGCAATTTTAATTACACCAATGGGCCCAGTTCATTGCGAATGCCAGAAGATGCCGATATCTACACAATGGAAAAAGGTTTAGATTCATATAACCAAGAGATGGAATTTAATTTAAATGACAGCAATCCTCCCATTATTACAAATTATGACGCGTCTGAAATGGCTGAGGATTTTCCGGTAAACCAAAATGTACATCAACAAAACGAAATTGGCACAACTGGCACAGCTGGCACTAGTGCAACAGTTATCAATGTGTCGTCCAAAATATCAAAGAAATCGTCGTTTTCGTCTACTTCAGCTACGTCTAACAGTGTTCAAAAGCGTGGCTCACACTTAAATGCAGCTAAACAGAATTTCGCAAGCAATAAGCTGGGACATGTCTCGTCAGTTAGTTCAATGGAATTGCATAAACTTGATGATAATATGATACTAAAAAAATCAGCGTCCTCACATATAGTTGTAAATAAGAACAAACGATCTATGCCCACTTCACAGACGCAGCTAAATAAAGAAAATGCCCGTAGTAAAAATATAACCGTGCAAATTGTAACAAAGCCGCCCATTAGATCTCGAACATCTTTGGACATGCGTTCAAATAATCATAATCATCATAATCACCAAACAAAGCCGCAAGATAGGCATTCACAAGTAAGTATACAAACAGACACTGAATAAGATTCTCATTTTAATCACTTTATCTCGCATAAATAGACTCCAATTAATTATCGGCCAGATTTGATACCAACATCAGGTCGCAGTACAAATCGAAATATGTTAGATGATCAATACAATGACATTCACATGTTATCGACATCTCATGAATTGGTTTTCCAGGAATTAAGTAATCGCAATGCAAGTTTACAATTATTGCGAAACTCCACCAGGCAAGTTTGCATGACTTACACTGTTAGATGTAGTTTGATAAAGATTAAATTTATGCTTGTTCTTCTACCATCGCCATTTTAGGTCTAATGATCTCATCGGTGCACTGAAGCAGTCCATCAAGATGAGTGGTCGAGCTGTCTTTGTAGATTTATTAGGAGCAATTTTGGAAAAACCGTAAGTTTAATAATAATAAAATTCTAACGAATAATAATGGGAACTAATTTTGTATATTTTTGAAACAGTTCTTCGTGGAATTTGGACTTGTGTTTGTTTATATTACCGGAAATTTATGAACTGCTGCAAAGTCAACATAAATTGTGAGTTCGAAAATTACTTGTAGTTTTTTTTTTTTTTTTTAGTTTTTTGATAATTCATACTCAGTGTATGTTCAACGAACAGAATATATTAGTAACCAATAAAGACAAAAAGTAGACCACATTTTGTGGCCTATTGACACCAATTTCGGACGATTCTGATACCAAAAGAAAAATGTAATCAATCTCCATTGTTATTATTCTGTCTCATTCTCTTATAATATCATCATCTCTTTCGGTTTTGCACAAAAATTTTGGAATAGCAATGTTCTCTGTTGCAAAAATGTATTTTATTTAAAGTTACATAAAATGTAAACTTTCGCGGTATTTTGGCAACGAGATTTGTGTTTAAATCGCTTAACTAAAAATAAAATAAAGTTGCGTTCACGTGGATTTGAGCTAAGCTAGGCAATAAATTAGCAATTTGCGTTTCTAATGAATATTTGAAACATTTATTTGTTCTTTTCATTCTATTTATAGTCACTATACAAGGGCATGTGATACTTTACGTGTGATCTTATCAAATTTCTTGCCGGTGATTCAGGAGAATATTGACCCTTGGGCTGCCAATGGCCTCGGTGTCGATGTAACACGAGAGGATCGCCAACGAAAATGCATGGAATGCCAACGTTGGTTGCTCCAAATACGCAGTTTACCCGAAATGAGCCATTTTGGCAATGCTTTAACGCAGCTACAGAACATGATCATAATATAAGGCTTATTAATTAAGTATATATACAAAAAAAGAAAAAAAAAAAAGAACAACTATTTTTATTACTACTACTATAATTTTATATAATTATTTGTTTGTTTTTTTATTGATAACAATACAATTCGAACTTCGGTTGCATCGAAGTTGTATACACTTCACACGTCTACACAGGGCGAGTCGCGCACCAATTCCTCCTTATGTTTTTCTAAAAATATTTATTATCCTTGTTAAATGTTGTTTAAAGCGGTCTCTTATATTTGTTGCCTAATAATAATATTTATAATAACAAAACACCACCAACAAAAACAACAACGAAGACTACATACACAAGTAAGCTTAATTAGGAGTATAATTGAGCATAAAAATTTTTTTTGCATTTGTATTAACCCTAAGCGAATTATAGTATACACTACATTATGTACTTAATGTTACTTGTCCTTTTCCCATGTATGCATGCATGTAAATGGAAATGCTTGGCTCTGCGTGAATACCTGTCATTGGAAGATGAAATGATCTTTTTTATGCGTTCGAGTATTAATGGCATTGAGGCAACGTCATGAATTTTGTGTGAAGTCGGTATGTTAATCCCTGTATTACTAATTTTAAGCTTATGATTTGTTGTAAAATATTAATTAAAAAAACAAAAACCAAAATATTTAACATAAGTTAATCAAACTAAATAATAATAAACGAGAGTTTTTTCTACGTTAAACACATTTCATTTAATGTCCACTGGAGGAATTTAAGAAGGTGCTGGCCAAGTTATCTCTTCTACGGCGATTTAATTTTTCTCAATTACAGGTTTAATTAAGTATGATAGTATCAATCATTCACCTACTGGAATTGTAATGAGAATTCTGTAACTTACCAGCACCTGTGCAAGAAACTGTAGAAAGTAAATGATTAGTTCTAAATCAACTCCACAGAAGTCTCACAACATATAAAAGTAAGTACTCGATGGCAAGGAACGGTCTGATGATTAAGTTGTTGTATATTGAATATCTAAAATTGAACGCGCATGGCTTGACCAAAAAAGCTTAATCAAGTATTTTCTCACAATTAAAATACCATTTAGTAACATCCCAAAAGAACGCCACAATAGAATTGAACGGAACACAACAAGGGGCAAGGCCGGTGCATGACACATTGTTTGCTGCTCTTCGTTGGCTGCTGGTGAAATGAAGCATTTCAAAATTGGGTGTGTTAATGTTTTAAAAACGCACCGAAAGTTGTTAAAAGAGTTTTCATGCAGTTGCGTTTCCGAAGCAACCGACGTTGATAGCTTGCACGCCTTTGATTATATATGGCTAAAATAGCCTCCCTGTCTGACTTTGCTGTGGTGCGCTGTGCTGTAGTCTGCACAGATTGTCTGCATACGTGTAAAATGATTTGGGGTCTGATCTTGCGGTTGAGTGATTTCATAAAACACCGAATGGGGAACACTGATACATACATACATACAAACGCACACCCACACATGCACATGTGTATGCAGTGTGAATGTGAACGGAAGAAGAGAATTGTTCAACTATATGTCTGTCCCGATTGTCCGTAGGGTTCGTTGTCGTTTGGCTTGTGTTGTTGGTTTTGTTCTAATTTTTTGTTGCATTTCGCATAATGATGATCCCATGGCCTGTCGGCCGTCGGTTGGCAACTCTCGCACCAACAAATGAAGTTTTTCTTTTATATGCTGATTTTTTATTTTTGTTGTCGTTTATGTGTTTTTTTGTTTTTTTATGCTGTGTTGGTTTTTGGCTGCGTCGATCATTGGTATAATGATAATATGCGATTTCCAGTCTAAAGCCGTTACCAATGTGTCAACTTTTAGCCGCGACTGGTGGCAGTTTTATTCAGTTTTCATTTGGCCTACAAGCGTGTAGGTCGTTATAAGTAATTTCGGTGTTTTATAATTGAGAACTTTTTTTTTTTTTTTTTTAAGTAAAGTGGTAAGCACCCTGAAAAAAAAGAAGATTCCGTGCGTGACCAAATGCTGACTTAATTTGAAAAACATTACATATAAGGGGGAATTTTTCAGTAAAGAAGTTAACCTAACAGAGGGATTAATTATAAATGCAATTAAATAGACAGACTTTGTGTTATAATTTCAAAAGAATGCGTTCTTGATATACGAAATGGAATTGCAATGAAAAGTATAAAAAGGAAAAAAATTTTTTTCCGTTGTCTTTCGCTCGTTCAGACAAAATTAGACAAAAACAATTTCAAAAACCTGAACTTTTGTAGCTACTCAATTAGTTTAACTACAGAACGGTACTGAAGTTTCATCGAATCTTTTTTTCATTTTGAAAATTGCTTCGATGTTGCTGCTGTTTCCTATTGAGTTGTACCAGAGCATGGTATGTTTTAGATGCTAGAGATTGATTTGCTTTTTTTTTTTGCATAATGCAGAGGCAAACAAGATGCAGTATCGACATAAAATGTTTGTAGTACTAATGGTGTGCTTCAATGGAGCGTTGATTAATGGGCTTTTAGCATCGTTGAATGACGCTGAAGCCAGGCAAAGTACGACGCAGGATTCTGCACGCAGCAAACGGGCAACGCTGCCTTTTATGAAGACGTCTGAGTCTTCAAATAATCCTCATATTGATGCCGAGGAGTTGGATAAAGATGCTCAAGATGTGAATGGAGCGCAAAAACTGTCGCAGGTGGAGAAGCAGATCATGGATCCGGATTATGACTATTATGCCAAAAGCAAGAGCAACTTGCCCTCGTGGCATGACGATTATGCAGCCCCAAGCAGTGATTCGAGTCAAGCGTATACAAAAACTGATGCGGTCTATGCGCACGGCGGCGGTGCGCGTCAGGCGCGTGTGAATTTCATCACTCAACCACGGAAGCCTGATGTGGAAGTCGGCGGTGATGTGCCAAGGGATTTTGTTGTTGGACCACAGTGGAAGTCAGCCACGAGCACGGGCTACTATGATAGTGCTTATGGAGTGAAACAGCTGCCAATGGCATATGCTAATTACGACGCATATCCTTCGCGATCGTACGAACCGTATTTGAGACGTTACGATCGGTAAGTGTAATTGGGGTTTCCTATGTGTTCTTTTGCAGTAATAACGAAATATTTATGCAGTTACGACGAGCAGTACGCCCGCACACATCCACTTGCGACGCAGTACTATGAGGACATGCATTTGTATCGTCAACGTTTCGATCCGTACGATAGCTACAGTCCACGTATGCCGCAATACCCTGAGCCATACAGCAACTATCCTGACCGTTACTTGGATGTGCCGCAATCGCGTGATTATCTCGGCTATCGCAATGACGACATGTTAAACTACAAGGGCACAAGCCCCACGCCCAATTTGTATAAGAGTGCCAATAAATATGCGCCGTATCCTTTAAATCATGGCCGTGTCATTTATTACGCTCACCTGCCTGAAATCGTGCGTACACCGTACGACATACTTCGTCATCGTGATCGCTTGCCCGCCGCCGCTGGTGGTGATAAGAAACTGGCCTATAAGCTCAACAGCAACAAGGACAATGCTATGGGACTGAGCTATGCCAATGCGAATGCCGAAAAGGATGATCTGTACTTTAATAAACGAAATGAAAACGAGCGCACGTCTGCAAAACTAAAGAAGACCAGCTTGAATGCAAGTAATTAGTGTCTTGCTTGCCGAAGAACAATCAAAGCTACCCCTTCTCAGAGCGTTGGTTTTACAGGCGTTCAAATTTTAGCTGCAGCTCCATTAGCGCGATTGTTTACTCCTAAGTACATAAGTATATACTAACTCAAAAAACAAGAAATGATTATTGCCCCACTGGCACATCATTGTGCTATAATTTAAAGAATATAATCCTCAATACTATTTTTGTGTTTTTAATAAAGAATTTGAATTTTAAGAAATGAAAAATTAAATATAGTGAGTCACTTAAGTATTTTGCCTCTTGGTTGTCATGCAAAAATTTTATTTTGTTGGCTTATAAAATATCAACAATGGAAAAAATAAAACAAAAATGTTGCTCTTCTGCGAAAGGTATGTTTACACAACAATTTCATTCAACAATTAATTCGGATCATATACGATGAAACCGTGACTTAGCAGCGGTGAGTATGGCTACAGTTTTTTGTCAAAAGCGCCACCTATGTGTCAATGCAAAATATCCAACTGATAGATGGCTAACTAGGAATGTGAAGCTTAAAGCAAAAGCCGCTGGCTTATAAAGCAAATATAAAGTTTTCGATAGATGGCGGTATGTATGCCGATTAATTAATTGATTTGTCGTTGTGGATTGAATTTGCTTTTTCTTAGTCAGGGTGCAGGTGTTCTTCAGGTATTCTTACTAACTTATTCAGCAAACTACGGGTTCGAAACCCCATCTAGCACTTTGCAAAGTAAAAGTGCAAAACTGACGTTCCTTATTTGGTCAGTTGATCGAAATGTTTTTTGCTAACGACATCGTGAATCTGTGTATAGCAAACTAAGCAAAATAGTTTGTCCTCGCCAGAATATTTGCATTTGCGGTTGTCTATGTGCTCAATTTGATGAAAGTATCGTTCGGATTCGTTGTGAAGAAGCATGTTCAATTTATTTGTGATTATTAACTAATTCCTATGTTCCTTGCAGCAGTTTTTCTCATTTTCCAAATGTCTGTCATTGTTTGATTTTCTGTCCAATGACTGCGGGTTTTCTCAGAGTGTGGCCGATTCAAGACTGTGAGTTGTGCCTTAGAGTTCCGATGAGGTGTCTGTGGCATTACAGGTAACACTTTTGTAGAAGATGAATATGGGATGGATGTTAATGTTTCTGCAATTTCGTAGATGAGGATATCAAAGGTTTGTCCAATTTAATTGAGCCGTTTATGTTTATGCCTGCAGATAAGACTCTAGATATTGTCACAGCTAAGACATACGCACATATGTACATATATGGCTGCTGTGTCCTTGTGGCATTACGATTATACGCAGACTGTTTCGGTCCGAACATGCACAATTTCAAAAGTTACATGATTGCACGAGTAATTGCAGTTTCGTTTGCTGCCTTCCGTCTTTGTTTTTGCCTTGGTTTTTGTTTTTTTTTTTTTTTGTTTTGTTTGGTTTTATTTGTTGCGCATTAACGCGCTGTCGCCCTTCGGTGGTAATCAGTCGAGTCGAGGGCAAATAAAACATTTACCCAGCTATTTCTGTAATAGATCTGGGCAAAAGTAAATGAGACAACGAAGCGGCGAATCGGAGTCGAGGCCTCGGAGTTGAGGACGGGGGGCGAGACAGAGCGCGCATAAACATACAGCACGTATAATTGCTTTTGTTTTATGGCAAGCCACGAGATTAATGGTTCGAAAGCTTTCGAAGTCCCCATCATGTAGAAGAAGACATAGTCAAAGCCGCAGACGCAGCTAAAGTCACAGCAGCAAGCATTGTTAGCGGTAACGGTAACGGCAACGGTAACTGTATATGTAACTGTAACTGTAATGGTAGCGCCAGCGGGCGCAGCAGCAGATGCAAAGGGACATTCATTGCTGTTCTCATTTAAGTTGACTCGTTGAACTTCGTGCGACGAAAGTGTCATGCAAGGCAAAATGCCAAAGAAGACAAAAAAAAAAAAAAAAAACAACACCAACAACAATAACAACATGTAGAAGAAGTAGAAGCAGAAGAAGAACAATACAAAATGACACTCGTGCACAATTTACAGCCTCCTTTGGTTTGCTTTATAGTTATTTTTTGGATGACAGCAACGGAAGAGGATGTCATTAAATTGTAGTAGCTAATTACTGGGGGGTTGGCGAAAATGGCAACGGCAACAACAACAGCAACAACAATGGCAACGACAACAATAACAATAGGGAGCAATAATGTACGACTCGACACGATGTGTTCACACAGTGCGGATATTTATGTTGAGTTTAATTTATGTTCAACCTTAAAAGGTGTAACGACTTCCGCAGACGATGTCGAAGTCGTTTCCTTGCGATCCGCGTACCCTGGCGACATTTAAGTGTGCTCGACTATGGACTTGCCGAATGCATACTCGACGCAAGTCGACAAATGACTGAAGAACACTGGAAGCTGCCATGGCATGCCATGAGTTGATATTTTTTAATCTCTTGTCTAATGTGACACATTGAGTAGCGCCGTCCTGGGCAAACAGACGTGTCAGCCAATGAAGATGCTTATGCGTTTGCAGTTCTGACGTGCGAATTTTACTTAAAGCCTAAACAAGCATAGTTAATTAGCACGTGTGTGTGTGTGTGCGTGTGTGTGTGTGTGTGTGTGTGTGAGTGTCCAGTAGGAAGTAAGTAAGTAAGTAAATTCCTTAGTTCTGCTACTTTCGTGCAATTTCGCATTATTGCTTACCATTTGACACATACGAGCAGCTACAGTGGAGTCGGCAGTCGGCAGTCGGCAGTCGGAGTCCTGGCACGCTAAGCCTTGTGGGACACTGCCGGCCAGGCAAAAGAATAGCTAAAGTCGAGTAAGCCGTGCGGCGACAGCGGTGACTGTGGCGGTGACGGTGGCAAAGATGTAATGCCGCCATGACAGTTAGTGCTGAAATAATGCTGTGAGGCTGCAAGCCAGCGACAATGCCAATGCGAATGCGAATGAGAATGAATGACCAAATGAACAGGCGAGAGTAACGATGCAGGAAGCAGGCGAAGGAGCGCAGCAGCAATTGGAACGAATGAATTGTGTGTTAAGGTTGTGTGCTGTGTGTGTGCTGTGTGTGCTGTGTATGGAGGATGTTTGGCGGACGTTGTTGTAATTTTGTTCGCCATCGAGTGAAACAATAATGCACGCGATACTTAACGAACTTTTTGTATGTTGGGCCATAATGAGAATCATCGGCATTCATTTGTTGTAACGCCCACACCACTGGCGTGCATGTCCGTCGCGCCCTATCCATAATAATGTCCTCTCATTCTAAATGTGAATAGATGGATGGCAGCTTGGCTTGCGTGGCGACGCTGCACGGCCGCCTGTGCTATGGCAAATAGACGAACAAGCGCACGAGCGAACAGGCGAACAACGAGCAAAGGACACGACAATATTCGCAATAATGTGTTGAGGTGTTACCGTAAATGGGAAAACAATGCCCAAATAACGACTCTCAAACGTACCTTAAAAGATTTATTTCTTTGCGGATAAATGAAGTTTTTCTTTATGCAGCGCAATGGCGAGCAAGGACAACTAAGGACGCCAACGTGCGGCTACTACGCTGTAGTCAGCCAGTAGTGATGGAGGCGGACGAGGAGACGACGGAGCACGACGGGCCACAAATTCAGCCATGACGAAAATTTCTGCCTGCCTAACTCATAAAATGCCAACACGACGCAGCGTAGCAATGTGTTCTTGGCTAATTTTATGCCTTTGTCTTGGTATGTTATCGAAATTTGCTTTGGCTCTTGTTTATGTTTATGTTCTGCTTCTTGCCTTTTTTCGTTTTTTTTGCTATTCAGTTGGTGCTTGGCTGTTGCGTAAACAGGTCGACAAATCACCGCAAGTTTTGCTTAGTCGATGCGGAAACTTCTTCTATATGCGAGCAATTAAATGTTTTTGTACCTTTTCATTTTGCTGTTTTTCTTGTTGTTGTTCGTGCATGTTCTGACTGTTTGTTTAAATATCGATTAATGAGTTTTCGCACCAACACACACACACACACACACACACACACATATGCACTTATTTGTTGCTTTAAAGGCGTTTGCTTGCAATTCAGTTTTGTTTACGCATAAAGTGCACAGCTATCGAAATTTTGATGACATGTGTGTAGGATTTACACGTAACCCATGTCTTCTTCTTATTAGTTGGCAACCACCTACAATACGCATTACTAATCCATACTTAATCCCAATGGCAACGGTAATGGCATATGCAATAAACATATTAAGTATATTTCTGCCACAATATGTCCGCAAGTTGTATACATGTGCTGGCAGCAGCTCCAAAGTCTCTTAACTTGTCGCAGAATTGTACTTCATCAAATCATACCGAAACGACAGTTTTATTTTATTTTCAGCCATAAAGCCAGTCGCTTACTGCCATCAAATATCAATAATGAACTTGCCTGCGCCCGTACGCAGTCCTTGTGCTGTTGTCGGATGCTAGAACGAGTGTGCGATTAGAGCAATAAATGTGCAACATGTACACCGAACAGCCAATACCCAACAACGAACACCGAACACCGAACACCGTACACTGTGTACCGCAATGCGCTCGTAATCACTTAGGCGTGGCATTTTGCTATTGCTGTGACAAAAGAGCAGCGACGGCGACATGTGGAGCTGTGAAGTTCAGGAGCTCGCCAGTTTGGAGGCGGCAGCCACCGCATGCGAAATGCAAATCAGCAGCAAAGCAGCCGAAAACAAGAAAAGAAGAAAACACAAAATACGTAAATGGGCCATTTGCACGTAGCGACGCAGGTTGCAGCAGAATAATTGCAGGCCATTTGTATAATTTTCAAATATCCATAAAAAGTGATTCGAAACGAAATAACACACGGCATAATGTGAGAAATCATATTTCATATGTGTGCATGTATGCAGGTGTGTGTGTGTGCCTAGACGAGCATTTAAATGGTGCGACTGGGAGATGGGCGAAGGCAGAAGCGAGCTGTGCTGAGCTGATGACATTAGCGGTTGGCATTTATCGTCGCTGAGCAGTCATAAAAGTCAAAATTGTCACCATGTTGCGGATGTGTTTCTTCCATAATGAAAACCATTTAATGTGGCAGCTTTTGTTTTTTTATTTTTTCATTTTGGTGTTGGCATTTGCAATTTACATTTATGTGCCATGCCAAATATGATTATTTTTTCCCCTTCCCCTCCGACTCTTCGACAACTGTCTCTGTCAGGCAAGGACTATAAAATAATCAGGAAAACTATTACAGCAGACTTTTGCTGGCACAACAGTTGCAAATTCTATTAAGCATATTGGATTGGAAGATCAAAAACGTTGGCTGTCTTTTCTACTCAATTGAAGTCTAGTCGCGCAGCGGCCAGTTCCTTCACTTATTGAAATCCTTTGCTGTTGGAGCTTAAGTATTCTTTATTGGCTGAATGCTTCCCCCTAGAGTTGAGTTCGGCGTCTTTGCATATTGCGAGCCGGGGGTGCCCGTCCAGTTTTTTTTTTGTTTTGGCTTAGAAAAATTTCAACATTTTAAGAACATTTTCATTAGCTTCGTCGCTTTGTTGTGAATTTAATGTTAATGGATTATGCATATACGTAGGCAAGTATGCGTATGAACTGGGTATGGAATATATTTTTTAATGTTCAACTTAAAACACAAAACTCATGCATTTTTTCATTAAGACTCATTTTTATTATTTTAGAAGGCATTTCACCTTTTTTTCGCGGTTCATATTTGTGTATTTTGTTGTTGTGTTTTGAAGTTTTTTTTTTTTGTTTCGGTTGTCTTCCGTTTCGCACAAAGGTGAAGATTTCCCTTGGGTTCAAAGTTCAAAAGGACAAGCAAATTAATATGTCAAGTTAAGGAGTTGCCGTTTATGTATGCATTTAAATTTTGTTGCTGGCGCTTCCTCCTAATTATGGCGTATGACGTTGCCTTGTATTCGCTGCGGCCCAACACCGGAAACTCAGACATTGGCAGTGGCATCGACTTGGAGCTGCTCGGAAGCTGCTACAGTTGCCGGAGTGGCAGTGGCTGTGTCAGTGGGAACGGGAATGGGAACGGCACTTGGAGTCAGAGTCATGGCATCGGGGACACTTTCTACCCTACAGGCTAATATTACATTAATTAAAATTATGTAATTTCGAAGAGCGTTAATAGAAACTTTGCGCTCAGAAGTGCGGCCTCGAAAGGGGTGCGACATGAACGAGGTAACGCAGCACTGAGACCTGGCGATTAAAACGCATGCAAAAGGGGTTGAATGAGTTGTCCTCTAAGGATGAAAGTACTGCTAATTGTTTTTACACAAATTTCAAACATTTAAATGAAGTAACCAAAACGCAGCGCATTCTTTTTTTTTCTTTTTTTTTTAAGTTTTATATTCATAAGCACATTTGCGAAGCCGATTCGCTGTTGTCTTAGCATGTAAGCAGTTAAAAAGATAATACGGCATATCTGTGATCTGGAGCTTATGCTGTGCAATCCACTTCCAGATCAGATCTTGATCACAAATGACTTGTTCTGGGGAGGGGGTCTTATCGACGACGACGAGTGACGTGCCATTTGTGTGCTAAAGAGCAGCACAGCTGTGAAAGATATCGCCCAAAAGCCACCCACTCCTGACAACGCCAGCGCCAGCGACCGCGCCAACGTGACGTAATTCAATTAGTGGCTGGGCACAAAAGTCATTAATCATCTGACAAATGCAACATGTTCAACACGAAGCAAATTGCTGTAAACCGCTGCACTTACTAATTATGGTTGACATGTTGCTATACTTTTCCTTGTACAGTATTACCTCGAATATCTGAACTCTAAAAGTCATGGCCACTGCACATTTTAGAATAGTTGTCATTTGCGTACTTAGCTGTACATTCAAATTTATGTAAATATATAAAATGCCTTTTGAAGTAAAGGTAAATTTTTTAAAATTAAAATTTTCAAGTTAACATTTTCGAATAATTACAAATTGATTGTGAAGTTCACATATTTTAGTTGCTACTGTACTTGATGATTTTATTTTGTTGTTGTTGTTGTTTTATTGCTACTGTAGGACATGCTGAGAAAACCACAGATTCGCGCTCGGACAATGCCACATTAAACATCTTAAACAGTGATTACAAAAAAGAAAAAAAAAAGAAAAAAAGAAACAAAATCCAAATGATTAATTTTTTTAAGGGTGTTGCGGCGAAGGCCAAGAAACGCGCTGCCAACTTGGAAAAAAAAACAACAATAAGAAAAGGAAAAAACAAACAACACACGCGAACAAAAAACAATAACAAAAAAATGTGGTACACGCTGGGAAATTTGTGAAACATGACACCGCACTTAATTTACAATTTATTCGGTTGCCTTGCCATGACGATGCCATGATGCCGCGAAGCCTATCCGCCAGTCCGCCAGTCGGACAGACCGCCTACCCACCCAAGCCGGCGTCTAGGCTGTGACTGCCTTTGGCTAATTTCATTGTTTGATGGGCGTCGGCGATTATGATTTTTTTTCTTTTCTTGTTTTGCTGCGAGTAATTCGGGTCTGCCCCACTAAATGACATAATTTGTCTTTGCTAACGAGACGTTTCTTGTTCGCCATGTAAACGCTTTGGCCTTTTTTACACTACTTTGTTTTTGTTCTTTTTTTTTTTATTTTCTTTTGTTGCTTTTTTTTTTTTTGATTTTCTGCTTATTTTAATTAGACTATTTAGCTTATAAGTGCTATGCATATTTTTGTGATTAAATGGCTCATCAAGTCATAAATGGCAGGACATTTTCAAGAGCAGCAGATTTCGCTGAAAATTGAAACAAATGCTTCTGCTCCGGCTAAACACTTGGCAGTCGCTGTGCTTTTCTGCCTTTGGCAATTACAAACTAAACGACCAATAAATGGAAACAGAAGACGAAGCCAGCCAGACTGCACACTTGCTGAGCACTTTGGCTTTTGGCTTACTGCACGTTGTCATCCGAGTGACATATGAATCGAAGTATGCAGCCAAATTGAGTATTTAAGCCTTAGAGTTGTCTCATGGCTGTTTGCTGAGCATTTGAGCCGCGCTAAGAGTAAACTTGGCTCAGACAATTCCATTCCATTCCATTCCATTTCGTGGTTTACCCACGGTTATTAAATGCTAAGCTGCAGTAAATGTTGAAGTTATGTGCATGTACACATAAAATATAGAAATGGCAAACTTAAGCCTGTCTAAGCATGACTTCGATTTCATTGGCGGCAGCAGCAGCAGCAGCAGAAGCATCAACTCAGTGAAAGTATTCCGCCGTCAGTCGTCTGGGGGCATACATATGTTATGGCTGTGTGTTGCTGCTGTGTGCCCAAGTGTGTATGCATGCGCGTGTGTGTGTAATAAGGCCAGCCGAGTTCGGGTATAACAGGATTATGCGCTGAGATTATATATTTGATACAAAATTAAGTTTTGCTCGACAAAAGTGCTCGGCTGCTACATGGGGACATAAATAATTAACAAACTTGGCCCAAATAAATGATAAATTTTTGGCGCAAACAGAGACGAGTGAGATAAGTTCGTTTAATATTTATGACATCTACGTATGTGCACATGCATATACACTTATGTGCACAGCGCTGTGCCTCTGCCTGCTTCAGTGATTTACGACCTCCCGGACAATCTCAACATAGCGGAGTAATATGTATGAGCAGCAGCGCAATGGATACGTATGTAATTCGTCATTTTTGTCGACTGGCTGTTGTTGTTGTTGTTATTGTTGTTATTGTTGCAGCTGACTTGATAAGCAAGTTCGTTTAAGATGTTGCTGTGTCGCGTGTATGGCAGCACACACATGCATGGGTGGATCGAAAACTTTTGCAAGCCTGACTTCGCACATACAGCTTAGCTTATGCTTTACCTATTGAAAATCTCAAGAAATACTTCAAGACTATCAAGATGAATTATTATAAGGATACTTTTGCAGAATTTGCTTCGTATAAATTATGAAATATTTTCGAAAATTACTTTAATAACGGAAACTTTCAGTGTGACCCAATTGTGTGTATGTTTGGTGTGTGGACAAATATGTGGGCATGTATCGAAATCCAAATCAATAATGTCAACTTCAATAAAGATTTATGACTTTTGGTTTTAGTTTTGTCCTTACATTAACTCAAATGCAGCGGCACACACATGCATACGCCACAGCGGACAGGAACACGAACACGAACACGGACATGGACACGAACCCGGACCCGGACAAGCATACGCATATCAGTTGGCCAGACCCTAATGCAGCAGGGCATTGCGTACGCTTGGGAATTGACGCGTCCAGTTGCGACGCGGTTAGTCAATTTTTGCACTCACCGCTACAGTCATCCCCACTGCACCCGCACCCGCTAGCAACTTCCCCATGGCCACCGTCTATCTAGAGGCAGTCGCCTAGATTGCTGCTGCAGTGCAGTAGCTGGAGCAGCAGCAGCAGCAGTAGCAGTAGCAGGAAGCCCTCATTCCGCGATTGCGCTCTTATCTCTGCTACTCGTATTTATATTTATTGATAAAGAAACAATTTTATTATTTATACGATTCATTTTTCTGCCCCCGGTCGGCGCGATCTGAGCAATGCGCGCACTAACACTCGAGCTCGAGGTCAACGAGGGTGTGCACACAATGCTGGGCACTTGGCACTCGGCACTCGGCACTCGAGTGGTTTGTTGGTTTTGTATTTATTATGACACCACTTGACTCTACGCTGGCATTCCCAACAGATATTCTGCGGAAAACTTCATTACATATTCCTGTAATGGTGCAATGATGGAAGCTACTTATGGCCTTCCCCAGAGCGCGGCTGCTGCTTCTCTGCTTCGCCTAGTCCAGGCGTCGCGGTAGCCCAACAGTGGAACCACAGCCTCAAAGTGGCTGCAGCCTGTATCGTATTGGCTTAGTTCGCGCTGCGTGTCACGGACATGAAAAACATGCGAAAAGTGTGTTCGGCGAAATTTGAATAGCGATTAGCCACATGTGACAGCGTATGCATCATGTAAATCCGCCCGAAGAATTCAACACCTCGGTCATGGATTTCATGTTGTCTGTTTTACACTCAGCGGTTTTTTTGTTTGTTTTTTGTTTTTATTGCATACTTTCGGGGTGTCAACATATTAAAGGCATATAGTATATGTGAAAACTCTATGAGTATAGCTCATAACGATGGGGATTACCAGAGCAAGGACTTTCCATGAGTACTGTTTTCAGATTCTCCAACGACTGACTTGCTTCGGATTCTTTGCTTCCAGCAGAACCGGCAGTCAAGTTTCATACTTAAGTACATTTTTTACGAAATCAGCAACAATTGCCTGGCTGCCTTCTTGGGTTCGTGTGATGACACGCAGGCATGCGGCAGAGATACACTGAGTTTTCAATCTGTGGTCATTTGTCCAGTTATGCGTGTATTCCATAGGCGTAGAGGAGCAAAGATTTTTTGTTGCTCATCGCATTTGGCCTTTCTGCTTGAATAGTCTAATTACATGTTTGCGAAAGTTTGCCTGCAGTTAGTATTCCATTAACAGATGTAGTGGGTCTTCGAGAGAACGTCCGTGGCCGAGCACGTTGATTGCAAATGAAGGACTCGTATTTGTGTTGGCATGTCCATGGTTTAGTGATTTGCTTTCACTGAAATGTGACGCGCAATAAAATCGAATTTAATTGCCCGTTTGAAGTGAGCAAAACTTAATGGACAATGACTCATTAACACTGACACGTCAAATGACGAACGAATGCATGAGCGCTCAGTGTGGCAAGGGCGGGAGCCGGAGCAGGAGCAGGAGCAAAGACAGGAGCAGGGGCAGGAGTTACGGGAGCAAATCATGAAATGAACAAAATGGAACAAACGGAAAAGACGGAAATTGAAAGACTGCTTCCTGCGAAAATGGGACACAAAAGCACATTCGCACACACACACACACACACATACACACACACACAGGCACACACACGCATCACAGGCAGCACACGCATCACACATCAAAGATTGGCGAGACAAAAAAAGCAATTAAGAACGCTGAAAGCAAGCTTAAGCAGCCGACAGGCAGACAGTCGGACAGTCGGACAGACGGACAGACAGACAGTAAGCAATGTATATATGTACATGTGTAGATGTGAAAGCATTTCACTCCACATTGGCAGCCAGTTGGACATCGAGCGTGGCGCTGTTCTTAGCCTCCCGTCCATCGGAGTATGTGACATGAAATGCTTATCAGCTGAAACACGCACACAGCCAAGCACACTCCCGCCCACACAATTCACATTCGCATTCACATTCGCATTCGCATCGGTAGTGATAATAATGTGTTTGTCAATTAACGAAACCCAAACGAGCAGAAGGATGTGAACGTTCGAACAGTCTGCCATGTGCACAGTATAACGCAACGTGTGAACTCGGCCATAGCAGATTAGCTCACAGCCGCACCATGTGGGATCACCTTATGGCAGCGTAGATCAGCGACTTTTACATTTTATAGTTATCCATTTAGCATTTCATTTTTCGAGCTCAACGTGTCAAACCGTGCGCCGATCGTTGAGGGAATATTTTGACTTGCAGTTGTCAGCTCTTGACATACGGTGCCTATGGCTGTGGCTAACGTCAAATGAGCATTCAATAAAGTGTTTCAGCATGTTTCGGGCGAGTCCTAAGTTTATTTCCAACACAGATACAATCCCATCCATAGCCAATCCCTGCTAAAACTCATGTATCTGTCGCTCCGGCTGAAGGCTGGCACTGCCAGCACAAAGCTGCTGCTCAATGCCGTTTTGTTAAAGAGTTTTCCATTTTCTTTTCGAATTCACTTTCGATTCAGCTGCCGTTTTTGTTTTTCTTCTTTTTTTGTTGTTATTGTTTGTCTCTTAAAAGTTATTGAGGCCGCACCGTGCTGGGGGTGGCGGGGGTTCAATCAATGTTTTTGGCAGATTGGCTGCGTCTGCTCGAGTGGCATTGGCAAGCCAACAATGACCAAATGTACTTGTCCAGCGAAACCGTTTGTGCATTTTAATGATGCCGCTCCGCACATTCGAAAGATAAATTATCATAGTTTTAATTACAGGGCGCGTTAAGAGCGATGACGTGAATTTCCCAAGTGTTAATTTTCACGTTTGCAGGAGCAACACGTACGCATCCCAAGTGGCGGATGTGCGAGCACACGAAACGAACCTATGGACCTGCCATCGCACAGCAAACGGATGAACGAATGCTGTAGATGCCAACAAAGTTGAACTTTAAGCAACAGCATGGAAAAAGAGGGGGGGAAGTGCAGAGTATGCTGAGAGTATTTGACATTTTCAACTGCGATCTCTGCAATCTACAATTTGTAGTTACGCACCAAGTGGCCCTTCCTTGAAGGACCCACACACACACACACAGTAGTCGCTGATGCGTTAAAAATTAGAAAATGATTGACAGTTAGGCGTCCGCTGCCTATGTCCATGTCAGGCTTAACTGACATTATCTCGTTAGGCATTAACTGCCTCATTGCCCACAGTCCGCGTACAGCCAAGTCATTGCCTGCACACGTGTGCAGTGTCACAGACGCACCAATTGTCTTGACCAATTGTGCGAATTGCCAAGTAATGGCCATCGCTTGGGCTTATCAGTTGAATAACAGCTTTGGCGCACACATCCAAAGTTCGACGCCGACTTTGATTTAATTGACAACTTAAGTCTGCTGCACTTTCTTTCAGGACTTTACTCCTTGAACGGCAAACACTTGTTCGCTAAAGAGCTCAAGTGAAAACATGCCATGATTGAAAAGCTAGCAATAGACAGCTAAGAGAGCAAAGTCGTATATATGGCATCGCAAACGGTTTCCTAATATATTGGTCTCAGACATCATATATGCAAATTTGTTGTTAACAATTTCGTTGATGATCCTAGTCTCAGGCAAGCCACTTTCATTATGCTGAGTCGTGTGTTTACGGCTCATGAGAGAGATGATCTGGTTTTTTGTTACGTGAAACTTTTTGATCTTCTTCTTTGATTAAGAGATGCAAAATAAACTTAAAATTAAATGATAAGGCCTTCCTCAAGGACAATACGAGTTTGTGTGAAAATATCAATAATTTTTATGGGACTATCCGTCTTGACTAACAACATTACGACGAATGTAAGCTAAAAAAATGGCACTCAATAGATTATGCAGGCTAAATACAGATTACTCATGAATTAGTGGTCACTTGAAGTGAAGGCAATTAAATAACGAACAATTACCAACCTTATCTATGGCATGTGTATCATCTCGTTTCTCCATATGCTTATTGTGCAGAGGCTTTACCGAAATTAAACGATTTAAATAATCGACAAAGGTTCGCCTGGTGGTTTTTTTTTTTTTTACCGGGGCCAGTCTCCGTTGAGTTTGTTTCGTTTTAATTTGTTAAATGGCGAGTATTTGCTCATGGGCGGAGGTTGGGGGGCAGCCCTCCAGCGGAATTTCGTCGAATGCGACAAAAGCACAAACTCAACTCAACTCAACTCAATTCAGCAAATTCAAATACTTCGCGGACAACTATTTCCAAACCCACTGGGCGGGTCACGAGGCCGGGCAATGTTTTTATCTAGTATAATCTTTTCAAAACATTTTTATTTGATCTTCAAATTAAAGACATCTTTTTGATAAATATTAAATACGAGCGCACACAGACAAGGGAAAGAGAGGGAGTGACAGAGAGTGGGAAAGGGAGTGAGAGGGGGAGAGCGACGACGGCGTTTGTCAACTGACTGACTGTGCTGACTGAATTGCGGCGACGGCACGTAGGGCGAAGGATGACGGACGGCGGCGGACGTGCTGCCGCCAAGTACGCGCATTTTCGCTGGGGGCACATGGAATGGGTGACTGTGCAGTTGTGCTTGGATTGGATTGGATTGGATGGGGTTGGCAAGGCATAGGCATCATGGGCGGGGATGCATTGGTATGGGATGGATTGGAATGGATCGGCGGTTTGTTAGTTGTGCGCTTTGTACTTTAACTTTGACTTTGGGTTGGCGTTATTGTTGTTCCTGCTGACCATGCTCGGCCAAAAAGCGCCAGTTTGTTTTTTTTTTTTTTTCTTTTCATTGAAAGTGAACAATTTTCAAATAGGAAGTCGTCAGTTTTTTGTTTTTGTTGTTGTTTTTTCTTTGTGGGCTTGTGAAATCAAGTGGCGGTGGTGGGCCGTGCAAAGGGCAAACATTTACTATTAACATTTTGACATGCTTTTAATTTCAATTACAACAGCAGCAGCAACAACAACAACAACAACAACAATCAGCATCGTCAGCGTCGTCAACGTCGTTCGTCAGCTTATGCATTCAATGCTCATATGTTGATTTTATCTACAAATACACACATACACAGAGAGAGAGAGAGAGAGAGAGAGACACATGCATACAACAGGCGACGGCGACGGTGACGGTGACGACGAAGGCAAAAGCAAAGGCAAACGCACAACAACAAAGGCAGCCATAAAGCAACAACAAATTGGCCTCATCGTATGCCATTCTTGGCGCGGTTTGGTGTTTTTTGTTTGCCTTTTCTTTTCAGCTTCTGGTTTCGCTGTGCGTTCTCGTATTATTTTAATAAAGGGGAAAACATAAATTTTGTGGACATTAAAATGCCACAAAACGTTTCAAAGTAATTTTTCAGCATTTTCCGCCACCTGCCCACGATTGCCGCAAAACATGCATCCGAGCACATTGGCCGCGCATGCCACACACACGTGTGGGCATTCGCAGTAAGGCGGTCGCCGCCGAAGCCAAAGTCGATGATGTCGGGCTGTAATCCTGTCGTCACCGTTGCCGCAGTTGACGATCTCACGCAGCGCACAAAGACCGTCTCTACCCAGGCCAAGTTGGGCCAAGTTGGGCCAAGCTGGGCCAGGCGAGTATGGCCCGCCAGAATCTATGCTGATGAATTTTTATCTCTGCCTGACAAGTTAATAATGTGCGCGAAGACCTTTTTGCCGGCAACGTCAACCGCCTTCCGCGCTCGCCATTCAGATGCAGACGCCGGCAGCGACAGCGGAAGTGGCTGCTGTCAAACGCGTTTCGTCGCCGCTTGTCGCTTTACTCTTCGCTGAGTTATACTTTTTTCTGTTTTGTTTTTGTTTATATATTTTTTTTGTTTTTTTGTTTTTTTGTTTTTTTTTTTATTTATGCGTTACTTCTCATTTTATTGAAATTTTCCGGCTGCCTATTATTGCAAAGTGTTTTACGGACTTTTAACGGATTTATTGCGATTTCTTTGGCACGTGTCTGGTTAGGAATTTATACGGTGTGTTCGCTTCTTGTTTCTTGCTTCTTGCGTTTGCTTTGTTTTTCTCATTATCATTCTTTCTTGTTATGCCATATTTGTGTTATCAACTGCAAATGAGCTGCAAGCCTGCCGCAGCAGGAGATTGCGTTTAACATTGTAATGGCAACGAGGCACGGCAGAGTCGTGCCACGCTGGGGCGGGTGCTGCAGTGAAGGCCATCTAATAAAACATATTTGAGAGAATTGCTTGTTTGGTTTTTTGTCGTCTGAAAAGCCAAGCGGAGTATATGTGAAACATGTGCACAATAATTATGAATGATAACAGGAGTTGCTATGCGTGGAGCCTTTGAAACAACATGCAGTTGGGGATATTAAGGAGAATAGTGCAGCTCAGCTTAGCTTGGGAAGTTTGATCACACAGCGAAGCAGGAAAGGCGTCTAGCAGCCAATCTGAGCCTCGGAGTTACTTCGAGTACTTACCGTTATGAGACAGTTGTATTTAGCTCTCAAAGTGCACGGCAAAAGGATTGACTTGCATGGCAGCTCTATGCTTGTGTAAGACTCATGGCCAACCCTCAGTTACTTTCGTGTATACAAATATCTGCAGTCAGTTGCCACTTCAAAGGCAAGGAACATGCGGACACAGGCACTTGGTATGAAATTTTTATTCAGTTGAGTGTTACAAAGTGGCTACAAAAGTTGATATACCCCATTTATAGTGGCGCATGGCAAGGCAGCAGAAACAATTTTTCATTCATATCTGAAAAGTTACGACGCCCAAGGGAAGTTACGCTGCGTCCGGCATTGTGTCTTGGTCATTGAATGATTGAATGACAGATTCGGCAACGTGGCCAACTACTCGCAAACATAGAAAAAACATACAAAGGAGAACGAACACCAACAGTCAAGAAAGCAAAACGAGAACAATGCCAACAACAAAAGTAAGAACAGCAACAACAACAACAACAGCAACAGCAAGAACAGTAGCCAGTTAAGTTTCCAATAACGGACACCTTTGTCCGCTCCCCGCAAGCATAAATTGCAAATCTTATGGAAGAAAGTATCGAACACGGAATGACCGTTAAGTGTTTAGTATGCCAGGCCATGCGCCACAATCGAAACAAAACCCGAACATCGAACATTGAACACCGAACACCGAACACTGAACACCGAAAGCCGAAAAATTTGTGGCCAACCCATATGAGCTAGATGGCGGATTAGGGTGGTCCTGCACCACAGCTTCGTAGGAAAGGTTTCTAGGAGCACTGCAATCGTATGTGTCCGAGTGAAGCGAAAACAAAATAGAAAAAAGTCACAAATGAATTCGGTCTGCGCTTGGCTATGCCACGAAGCGTTGACGGGAGTGCCACATGCCATGTCATAGCTCCGGCAATGGCACACAAACGCTGGCAGAGGCTGTGAAATAAGGACGCATTTTTAAGTCGATTACAAATAAATTTTTTTATGATGATTTGATAAGTTTTTTGTTTTTTTTTTGTTGCTCGTGCCTTTTTTGTTGTTGTTGTTGATTTTGGTTTTTTTTTTTTTTTTTTGGTTCAGTTTTGCACAGAAGATTTACTTATCATTTCGCTCCCAAGTTTAAAATAAAATAAAAACCCGTTTATTGCTTCAGCGCCGAAAACACCAGATGCCATATTAATGCAAACCAACAGCTTTACCGCACACCCACACCCACACACACACACACCCACACACACACACAAATACACATATAAAACACACTACAATAATAACATCTACAGCAAAACGAAGTGAAATATATTCATGTCCATATGCAACGGGCAACGGGCAACGGGCAATGGGATCCGGACAGCGGGCAACGGGCAACGGGTAACTGGCCGGTGTCGTTGCTGACCGTGTTCCTTCCTCGTTTGTTCGCTTGTGCGCTGGTTGTTGAGGTTCATTGGCAGCTTCAGCGTGCGCCCGCTGAGGTCACATTTAGATTCGCAGCCACAAGCCCATTTGTTTTTGTTTTTGTATTTTATTTTATTTTATTTTTTTTCTCTTTCTCCTTGTCGTTATTTTTTCCCTTTCTCTGCTGCGTTGTAGCCAAGAGTTGTGATGCTTTTGGTCGTTCACTTCGAAAAATTCGCTTCGTTTCATTTTCGTATCTACTATTTTTTTGTTTTTGTTTTTTTTTTAAATTTAATTCGTTTACTTGAAATTTATGTGCTTAGCTATTCGTAGAACGGATACTAGTGATTTTTTATAAAGTGAATGCGCTACGCATTAGACGCTTAGGCATATGGATGTGGCCTACACATGCATGTCAGTTGTTGCTAGGCGATGTCGTAACTGGAATTGTTACAAATCTTGTACTTTTTGTTACTAAATGACATTTAATTATTTATTTAGAAGAGTTTACTCCACGCTGCTCTACTCTAATCTGATGTAGTCTGGTCTATTGTGTATTTGGTCGGTCATGTTGTGCGCAAGTTGGCTGCGAGTCGCTGAGCTGCAGTTTGCTGTGCGATTTTCCCTTGGCCGACTACATTCGTATGCACGCAAGGAGAACCCGAATAATACGATAATAAAATGAAATACAAGTTTGCGCTCTATTTCACAACCAAATTGGTTTGAGTTGAAAAATTTCATTTTTACCGCTTCATTGCCGTAATAAGAACAATTTATTGAAATTTGCTCGCTTCCGTTGTGTTGCGTTGCGTTGCGCTGCGATGCGTTGCCTTGTGTCTGTCTGTCGGTCTGTCTGTCTGCCCCCTTTGTCTGTCTGTCCGCACTTTTGCCGTCAGTCCGTCCTGATTGTCCTGCCTAAACGTTCTATAATTTGCTTATTATGCGCACAAAGCTGTTCGCTTTTATGTTCGCCACCTTCTTTGCCAACCCTCGCCACATATTCATAACCTTAGCACGCCGCCGGGTGCGACAGAGACAGCATGGCTATGTGTTGGAGAGCCTGGCCCGCTTTGGGTTAATATTTTGTCATAATTTATGTCGCCGTGGGTGTTGTTTCTCCTTCTGCTGCTGTTACAGTCACTGTGTGCCTTTTTGCAGCTATTATACAACGCCAGGACACCTTTTCGGCAGCGCTTGATTTGCTTTGCAAATTTATTAAAAAACCAAAGGAACAAAGAAAAAACAAAAAACAAAAGTAACAAAAGAAGAACAAAAAAAAAAACAAACAGGGAATGAAAAAACAAAAAAACAACATTATGAAGACAACAAAAATTGTTCGCTTGCTCGTCTCGTGTCTGCGCCACGCAGAAACTGTCAGCTGCCGGGGATGGCTGGATGAATGGCTGGAAGGTTGGCTGACTGACTGGCTGGCTGGCTGGCTGAATGCGTAATGCACGGATGGTTGCTGAATGCGCTGCCGGCTCTGACGCTGTTAATGCGTTCCTGCGTTGCTACAGCCTCGGCGTCTGTGCGCCAAAGCCCAAGCCAAAGCCTGCGACTGCGTCGGTGTCCAGGGGATTGGCTGGCTGCGTTCATTGTTCGTTGTTCTTTGATATTGTAATGTGTGTAATGAGATTTTTATGGCGCATTTCTTACTCACCGACACCGTCGCTGCCTGTCGCGACAACGGCAGCGCGCTGGTGTCCTCTGCTCTATGCGCGCCTTGGTGTCGACAGCAAATCACTTTATGCGCTTTTTGTCACCAAAGTTGCGAATTTTATTGCCTGCCAATCAGCAGCGCAGCGCATCTAATGCATATTTCATTTACATACGAATATCCTGTCAACCATATTTTAAAATTAATAAACAGCAAACGAAGCGCTACCCAGCAATCCCCGAAAGTATGCAACACGGGGCTCAGTCACTATATGGTCGACTATCTTTTTGTAAGGGCATTTTTTAAGGGAGAAATTTGAAAAAGTCCTTTGTGTGAACTTCTGTGTTGAGAACTTGCTGTGCATTCAATTAAATAAATAGCAAGAATCATGAGCATATGTGACGCTGAACTCTTTTGCGAAAGGATTTCAGCTAAGTATGCCACATAATGAACTCGTGCCTCGATTCGCATTTACGACTTCATGCCAAATGCTGTAACTTGCTTGAGATTGGCCAAAAAGCCATGCGCACACATTATTAAGTAACAGTGAAAACGCAGCACCAGGCATTCATGACCATAATCATTTGTGGCTGCGCACAGCCATTACAATTGGTCCTTTTGGGCAAATTGAAAACCCGTTAAGCGTATCGGCAGTTATGCTGCTACTTCTTCTTGATACGTATTACTACTTTTATGGGTTAAGGAGCAGCAAACGAGCAGCCTGGGGACAGAGAGTGCCGCATCAACGACCACGACCACGACCGCGGCCTCAGCCACAAGCACAGCCGCAGTCTCAGCCTCAGTCCCAGCCCGGGCCACGACCACATTCGGAGTCACATGCTCGTATATGGGCACTTTCGGGCAGCATTTACAGTTGCAGACACCCAAGCGGGCACCCACGCAGTTACCCCACGCAGCAGTTTGCACACATTCGCACAATAAAAGACATATGTGTACCGGTGCGAGGTAAGAATAACTCACACAACGCCTGCCACTCATGTCCTTTTCCACACACATGCACACACGCACACACGCACACACGCATTGACGTCGAAATCCCTTTAAGAAGTAAAAACGCTCGGAAGCGGAAATACACGTTCAAGTGCACTCCCCGCACCCGTGCCGGCTAAGGTCTCGTCTTCGTTGCTGCCACCACTTTCATCAGCTAATCGTGCCCAATTGCTTCTAAATAACTTGTATACGCGCTTCACGTACACAGAGCCAAAGCAAAAGTAGCAGCAGCAACAGCAGCAGCAGCAGCAGCAGCAGCTCAAGTGCCAGGAGCGTTTTTCATTGATAAACCCGCAACAATGTTTGTCTTTGACCCTATTATTTACGAAATTACCTTTTCCTGTTGGCAAAACACACACACACACACACACAAAGTGTTTGTCTACACACATGCATGCACACATACACACAAACATACAGTATACTCGTATATGTGTGTGTGTGTGATTGTATATAGGCAAGTCATAGCTGAACTTAACTGAACTCAGTGCAGCTCAGCTCAGCTCATCTCAGCTCAGCTCATCTCATCTCAGCGCAACTTAACTCAACTGAACTGAAGCGAAGCAAAGTTACTTTGAGGCGTTTTCAGGTGAATTTATTGTGCTTTCTTGGCTCCTGTCTTTGATTCTTCCTCTGCTAATCCACTTCACGTCGCTCCAAGTCCACAGCCGCACAAAGCCAGCCGGCGCTTGGCTGCGTCTTTGCCAAGTTAAACGTATGTGTACAAAGTGATTATCATTTCTTTAAGTGATTTCAACATATCCTGCGGCTATTTTCTCTCAAATCGAAAATGCATAAACTGTCAGTGGCAGCGGCAGGGACGCAGGACGTTCAGTTTGCTTAAAGTATTTACTGCTGATTGTGTGCGTGGCAAGTATGGAATTGTATTAAGCATTCATCGTCTCCAGGCGGTAAATTGTCATAGAAAACTTGCTGGAGTTGTTGTATGCTCTTGTGTTCCAAACAGTCTTCGTTGGCATATTTAGCAAGAGCAACGGCAACATTAACCTGAATACACCGTTCAGTTGGATTAACTTGGGCATATGTGCATGTACACAAAAGGATTATTAATTGCTGCTGCATGAAACTTTACTTTAAGCTGCGTTAATAAATATTTTAAGTATTGTTTATCTTAATTTGATGTTTAGGAATTATTTGGTTACATTTTCTTAAACTATTTTATTTGGTTTTGCGAACGGCAAAAACTTGTATAAGAAAACAAACTCGGATTTTCACAGTCACATATAATATAATATTTTTGATTGCATATTTTTGGGCTACAAAAAAGAATAAAGATATAAATTAAGGCTGTATGGAAGTTAACTCGGATTCGTATGCACGAATTATGGCGCAGCTCTAACCAACGTCCTAAAAGTATGCAACATAATTCGGTAGAAACTTTTACGCATACATGCACAGCCATGGGGTAGCAATTTCAAACAAATCTAAAGTAATTAAACTTGCACCCAAAGTTAATATATGAATATACCCAACAAGCTCAGATCTGAGAAAAAAAAAATATAAGAAAACCAAAAATCAGTCCTCGTTTGAATATTGTCACGTCAGTAAGTAGAAACGAACGAATAAAGACAAAAAAAAAAAAAACAAAAAGGAAGCAAGCTAAAGGTGATAAATGGTGTGTTAACAAGATTTTATTTATTTTCGCTATATTAAAAACAAAAACAAAAACAAAAAAAAAAAGAATGCGCAACCAGAAGTGCAAAACCTTTCTTCATTATTTTTGTGCTCGTTGTTGGTTGTTGGTTGCTGTTGCTGTTGTTGTTTTTGTTGTTTACTTGAAGCGTAAAAAATCGACTTTGACATTGACAACGAACAATGCGGCGAACGTGAGAGCGGACAAATTGATTAATTGGTTTGTGCACATCTAATTGAACAAAGTCAGACTCGGCGTATTTAACAGGCTCAGGGCAGGCACCGAACCTATTAACGTACTTCACACCTCCAACTCCAGTTGCAGCCTTTGCCCCCGCCAGAAGCAGCAGCGCTTCGCCACAAGCCCAACTCCAACCCAAAAAACAGCATAAATAAAAACAAAAACCAACAACAAAAACAAGTGAAATGCCGTACAAGCTGCTTTTTGTAAGGCAGACCAGACCAGACCAGACTGTTTTTTCTTACATCCGTTGGCCCATGCGCCCATGCGGCCATGCGCCCATTTGCCCATTCGCTTGTTTATTTACTACAAGAAACAATTACATGGCAGTTTTTCAGACGTAATTACATCGACCTCAAACCATTCTGTGATAAGGGTTCTTTATTCGGCTGCCAAATTATTTAACAGCATCAGGAAAAATTACACTCTGAGGCCATTTATAATCTTTGCTTGATAAGCGGCAGCCAAAGCTCTCTTCTGAGGTTAACAGTTAACAGCGAAAAGCGAACAGTGAACAGTGAACAGCGAACAGCTGAGCCGACGTAAGTTTCGGCTTTGCCTTAAGCCTCGTCAAGAGCGGCTCATGCTCACACACACGCCATGCACTCACACATGTGTATTCCACTGCTGCTGATAGGATCACTTCACGATCAAATGAGTTTTTGAAGTGTTTTTTCGCAACTCTTCAAATTGATTCAATTCGTCTGCGACTTGGCTCGGTTCGGCTTGATTTGCGGATGCGCAAGGGCGGAGTTTGCGTAAATCTATATAAATAAATAAATAAATTCATAAAGCATGTCAGCGACAACATTCATTTATGTTTAAATGATTTACAGTAATTTTCTTAAAAGACGCAACCTCGGCAAAGTTAAATTGTGAATAAATAAATGGAAGAAAAAAAAAAAAGAAAAAAAAAAGGTCAACGTGAAAGTAATATTTTTTGTTTGTACAAGATTTGCGGCTTTCACTCAGGCAGTGGGGTGGTGACAGTGGTGATGGTGCTCCGGGCAGCCGGGCAGGGGAGCGCAGTCACAGCTGTGGCGGCCAGTTGCCAGCCATTAGTTGACGATGACTTTGATGGCATGTGGTCGCAGCAGGGATGGTCGCGGGGCTGGCGGAGCTGGCGGCAGAGTCAGTGGCGAAGGTGGCGAAGGTGGCTGCGGTGAAGTAAGCAGGTCTTTGCTTTGATGCTTGCCATCAGGCTTGCCTTGTAGCTTCAATGTTTCCTTCGTTTTCATATTCGTTTAAGCGATATGTCTTTTTTTTTTTTGCTCTTGTTCTTGTTCTCGTTGTCGTTTTTCTTTTTGCTAAGTAGGAAAAGTGGCGGATGGAATGTTGTCGTCTTTATAACACTGTTACGCGCAACAAAAGAAAATAAAAGGAAAGGTCATAAGTTGCTCAAAGTAGTGGCAGCACAGGCACACACACACCAAACACACACACACACGCACACGCACACGCATACGCAAACAAACGGTACGCCCCGTGCCTGCCCCGACCCGTGCGCAAATTTTTCAATAAATTAGGTTTCTTTTTAGAGTTCGGCGCTTTCTCGTCTCGGCTGCGCGTTCAAGAGTAATTCACCCCATATTTGTTTTGTGCCTGTTCGCCAGGCAGAGGCAAAGGCAAAGGCAAAGGCAAAGGCAAAGGCAAAGGCATAGGCAAACAAGGGAAGTCCTTTTGTCCATTTGGGCGCTGTTCCGCGGGCGGAATATGCTTAGCAGCGACAGCAGCAGTCGCTGATTTATATGCTTTTTAATGTGGCTAAAGTAAACGTCATTTAATTACACCCGATTTAATGGAATTTTACGCATTATCGGCAAATTTTTTGGAAAACTTTCGAATGGCTCTTGTTTGCCTTTTCCAAAAGGCGCCCGCGGAAATGTGTGCGCCTTTGGGTAAGGACGCAGCACATTGCGCCATTTAAGTTTGTTTTAACATTTCCTTTTAAATATGTGCAACATCGTCAACAACAGAAGCTGACGACAAGCAAGCCCAGAGCTGAACTGGGCTGAGCTGAGCAGTGCAGGCAGAACGAATGAGGCAGCAGCAGCAGCAGCAGACTTCAAAGACATTTTTCACATTTTCAAAAGAAACATTTATTCAAGATTTCTTTTTCTTTTTGTGCTGTTTTTTTTCGATTTTCTCTTTTCGGTAAATAAGTTACACGGAATGCTTGACTTTGTTCAAAGTTGGTTTCATGCAAATCAATCAGAATTTTGTCAATGAACCTTGCTGAGGTTATGCGTTTAATTCACACAGAAGCCGGCGAACTTATAACCCTAATAATGTGCGCCTGTTTGCAGGCTACAAAAAACTACACTGGCCTAGTAAGGGTTTTGTTGCAGGCCACTTGCGCTGAGTAGAGACTTTTTGAAAATTGAAAAAGGCGTGAACGCAGTGCCAAGGATGTGCTACGCAAAATAATCGTAACATAAAACTTTATGGCCCGTTTGAAATTTTTGCGCTTGCTGGCATGAGTGCGCCGGTACGGGTCCCCATGTTGTCTCGGTCGGACAGCGTCGCTGCACGCACATTAATAAATGCATAATTTAAAAAGCTCGAACAAATGAGGTCGCAGTTGGCTTAATTAATAACATTTACCTTGCTGTACACTGCATGGAGTTTTCTTTTCTCTTTTTCTGCTTCAAATTGTTGGCTTTTTGTTTGGCGCTTGGCGGGTTGTATACAAAACAGGACACGGCCACTAAAGGGTTACAAAAGATTAGCTAACAAATGCTTATATATTTTTTTTTCGCTTCTTATTTTGTGTGCTTACTTCTTTAACATTGGCGGCTTTGCTAAGGACACGAATCGAAATAAATGAAACTTTTTTTTTGGCTATGTGCATGCGAAGAAGCGATTTGCGCCGAACTCTGCACTTTGACAAAATTCACTTGAGAAGGCGCACATTAATTGTGGTTACTGTTAAGCCGCTGTGGCTCCCGTTGCTGATGAGCAGCGCAACGCATTTGACTCTGCCAGATGCTGTCTTAAAGTGCGAGTCGGGCAGGGGCACCTGCATGCTGTCAGTTAAAGCGCATCCGCATTTCGTTGTTGGCTTAATGAAACTTTTTCGCCAGCTTCGTTTCTCCTTTTGCAATCTTTCTGTATTTGTTTGGCTTTTACTCCTTTTCGTTTTTGTTTATTTTTTGTTTTTTTTTTTTTTTTGTTACTGCTGTTGTGTGTGTTATTATTGCGATACAATGCAAGGCGTGCGCTCGTTTGTTGCTTTAACAATGGCTGCTTAGATTGTTGGCCTGACCTGGCCTGGCATCGCTTGGCATTGCCTGGCTGTGCTGGCTGTGTTGGCTGACTGACTGACTGAGTGAGTGGCTTGTGTGGTGCTTTTGTTCTTGTTGTTGTTGTTGTTGTCGGTTTTTAAAATTCAACATTCGTGTAAATACCCAAGCCAATGTACGATTACAGCTCAGCACCAAAACTTTCGCATCCTTGCAATTACTATGAATGTCTGCTATGAATTGTGCCTCCTGCGCTTGCTTCAGCACGCCGGATCACTTTGCTGGCTGCTGTTGGCTCCTTGTTGTGCTCGTATGCTCGCACAGGCGTTTGCGCGTGTCCTGCCTGCACATATTTTTGCAGCCACGTTTAGCCTCGTCGTCGCCAAAGTCGTTTTCGTTTTCGTTCCCATTTCCGTAGACGTCGACGTTGTCAGCGTCAGCGTCAGCATCAGCATCAGCATCATCGTCGTTGTCGTCGCTGGTAGTTTGCCGTTTTTTTTTTTTAATCTCTTGTCGCAGCTCGAAAGTCGCTCGACTGTGACTGCAGCAGGCGTGCGAACAGGCGAATAGTCTAGCGATGGTGCGGGTGTGCGGATGGGCGGGTGGGTGTTCGGTCGCTTTGGCGCATGTTTGCGAAATTGAATTTTCAATTTTATGTTTCGAATAAAAAATTATAAAAAATTCAAAAGCACTTCGCTGCTTCGAAATATTTATTGCATATAAAGTTTTATTACAACTTTATTTTTTTCCATCTTCTTTCAATTAAGAACATAAAATAAATCCAAAACAACCAACAGAAATAACGGGAGAAAGAAAGAATTGATAAGAATTACATTCATCTGTGATGTAGCTTCAGTTAAAATTCTCAGCTTGGAGGTTAACATTTTTATGACGCTATGATAACCCACTTTAAGCATAACAGATAATATTATAATAATATATAAATATAAGAAAAAAAAAAAAAGGAAAGAAAACTTATTCCTGGATAATTGGCATCTCACGCCGTGACATTTGCCAAGGTGTCCTTCAGTTTACAGTAGATGAGAAGGAAAGTTGCTGCGAAATTTCAGTAAGCAAGTGTAAACTGCGGATGCATATGGTATGGTATGGCGTTTGGCAAAGTGCTCGAGCATCGCGTGCTGCGCGTTGTTGCCCATTTGGCAGTTCTATTTGCGTATGTCGCTAGTCCTCACTGCAAAGGAGCAAATTGAAAATCATTACGGCTTCAATGGCAAACGGCAATCGGCAGTCGGTAAACATTGCCGGGCAAGGGCATGGGCATGGGAATGTTCGTTTGGCGCCAAGATAAATATTGACAGGATATGTCTGAATGTATTTGCCCAGAATCTCCGCCTCCGTTCGTGTCCGTGTCGCTCTGCGCATATGTGGGCTCGCTGATGCGCCGTCTAATGAATATTCATATGCGGTCACATTGTGGCTTTATACATTTTTAATCAAGAAAATGGTTGTCGATATTGATTGGTGATTAACATGCGAGATTTGGGCTTGTCAACGCCGCACAGCAGATAGCACAGCGCTAACGGAAAGCGTTTAGCAGCCAAATCCCAGTCGCCGATTGTGGTCATCGACCAAGGCGAAATATGTATTCCGGCAGACATGTCTGTGTGTGCATATGTCCACGGTCCGGCGCATGTTACTCGCGTACAGCGAGAGCAGTCGAATCGTATCGTGTCGATTTGCTGGCGTGGGCAAAGCGCAGGGGCAGGAGCAGGAGCTGGCGGCGAGTAGAAAGCATTGTCGCCGGAAGCGGAAGCGCGTCCATTGACCAAGGCAAAACATGCTGGGTGCGGACATGGGGTTGGGCGGCCAGCGCACTGCGTGTGCGGTGCATGCATAGGAAATGCTCGTGCCCGGCTGGCCAACGGCGGGGCAGGGCGCAGAGGAAACGTGTCGCTGACATATGACGTGTCTGATTGATTGATGAATGTCATCGGTTTTGGCGCTAAAACTTTTCGAATTCGTTGTTTGTTTGCTCACGCGTTCAACGCTTGTGCAATCTGCGAGTGATTCGCGTGATTTTTTGCCCTCCACTGCTCCGCTGCGCTCCTCTGAGCTCTATGCTGTTCTGGTCTGCTCTGGTTTTGCTTTGTTTCGCTTTGTGCTTGTGATTTCCGAACTGGGCATGGAGAATCCGGCGCATAAGCAGCGTCGTCAATTATTGTCGTAACTTTCTATTATGACACACACACACACACACACGCACACGCACACACACATACACATACAGACACAAAAACACAGTCTGCAGTGCAACAATGATTTGTCAAATTTTCTCTTGACGTATATGTCATATGCGATGAGTCATTGCGTACAATTAAACAGCGAAAACTAATTAGAACCCAGCTAAATGTCATCTTCCAGGCCAGTTTTCACAGCATTTGGCCAAGTCATCGCCATGAGCAGACAGCGCATGCAATTTATTTGGTATATTGCACAGCAAAGTCCCGGTTTAAGGATCAGCAGCAGCTTCCTCTTCCTCTGGCAACTGGCTGCTACATTTGGCACTTACACATCGAAGTGTATGAGTTTTTGACGTTGTAAGTAATAATGCATACTTGCCTCTTTTACGTTACTAAAAGAAGAAAAAAAAAAGAAAAAAATAGTTTCTGCTCTTTTGCATTGCAAGGACTATTTGAGACTCTGTCACATTTTTTTCCGCCTGATGTCTTTTATACATAATTTTTGTGATTAGCTTTTAATATTGTCACTTTGATTCTTTTCATATTCATTTCATTCTGTAGTCTGTACTATTAAAAAAACACATTTTGATATTTTATTTAAAGTTAAGCTTTCATTTTTTCTGATTATATCGTCAAATATTTGCAGAAAATATTTGAATTATTTTGGCTGATATGCGTTTTAGCTAAAGAATACCTTGAATGTCCGGACACTCAAGACAAATTGCTATAAGTACGAGAGGTGAAATGTGGCAGTCATATACTTTAATAAGACGTAAGAAGGTAATATTAAAAAAAGAAAAACTTGAAAAAAAGAAAACAAATAGAAACATTACATAAAGTAATTGATACGAGCAATTAAGCGATTGGGGAAAAAGGTTCCTAATCGTAGGCAAATTGTTATGCTATGGACGAATAACAATGGGACGGTTGACTGGTTAAATGTAACGGAGCTGCGTCGCTTATGCGCCGTCATGCGATTCAACATGTGCCGAGATCAAAGGAAAAGGATACGCTTTGCTTGCACAAGTGGAATGTCAAAATCGAAAGAAGTCCACAAAGAGCAAAACAAAATAAAACGAATAAAAGGAATAATACAAAAAAAAAAAAAAAAGAAACACCGACATAAAGTAGAGAGATACGTAGTGAAAATGCAATCAATCGAAATTAATTTGCATAAAGCAAACGTCCGAGCAAAAACCATCAACAACAGTCAGCTGCCGAGGAGCAGTGAAAAAGCTGCGAGACAAAACAAGCGACGCACGCAAAGGCTTCTGCGCTGGAAGCGTAGCTGAGCGGGCACGTGGGCGGGGATGCTGCTGGGATGTTTTGATGCTTGGCTGCTTGGCTGGACGGAGTTGTTTGAGGTTAGGTTGGGTCGTCGGCCGTTTACGTTTTTAATTTACAATAACAAAATCATTCGCTAAATGAAATTAACAATTACAACTGGCGAGAGACACTGAATGCATGACTCAGCGATGTGCTGCGGTGCGGTGCGGTGCGGTGCGGTGTGTTGAGCCTTGCTGTGTTAGGCTGCTGGAATGCATTCACTCACTCAGTCAGTAAGTCAGTCAACGTTTCAGGTTTTCGAGTTTCGTGGGGAGGGTGAGTGTGCGGTAGTGGGAGTGGATGTGGGCACAGCCAGCGCCAAAGTCAAGCTGGTGGCAACAGCAACTGTCAGAAGTACAAACAATGACAAACGCAAACATGATTCGGCATATTAGCTGGCTGTGCACTTCCTGGCACGGGCATCCAGGACCCTTATTTAATTGTATAAAATTTGTAACACAAATACTTGCACACTCACACACATACATACATACACACACACACACAGAGACATGCACAAATACTGGCAGGCTTACAGAGGCATGAAGCTTTCGTTTTGTCGCTTTCGCTTGGCAAACGCATGCCGCTCGTGCTTAGACGCAAAGATGGCCTCGAGCGTAATTTCATGCCAGAACAAAAGCACAAACGCGCTAACAACTCTCACACGAGTAACAATACAATTCAGCAATCGGCAGCCAGGCAGGCTGCTGCCTGGCGCTGTGCAAATGACTTCTGGTTACAGTGCCCCAGTGCCTCCACTGCCTCCACTGCTGCTATTGCTTCTACTTCTGCTTCTATTCCTATGCCTGTTTGTGTTTCTGTTTGTTAAATGTTCGTGTTTCTGTATCAAAGCGTTTAAGTTTTTAAAATTAATTAAGCGTAGAAAATTGTTTGCAAGTCAGAGAATTGCCTTGTTCTTGTTGCTGTTGCTGTTGCTGTCGTTGTCGTTGTTGCGGTTGTTCTTGTTTTCAATGTTTTTATTGTTGTCGTCGGTGTTTGTTGTTTATTGTAGGTTTTCGCTGTTCGTTTTCTATTTTTCATTTTTGTTATTTTTTGATTATTATTTCAGTTTGCAGTTGGTTTTCAATAAACGCAAGCGTATTCTTGTTTACCTAAACAAAATTTAAAATATGCTGAATATGTAGATGATTTATTTTTGCTTTGTAGTCACAATCTCGTTCCTGCGTCAAATGCAAGGTAGAGTCGAACTATTAAAAGAAAAAAAATTTTCATTGCATACTTTTAGGTTGACAATTCAATATGTGTATGAACATGAGAGTCACGCCCATTAATGCTTTGTGCCTCTTTCGTGACCCACCTTTCGCACATTACTGAGAGAGTCGACCGAAGTCTATGCCAGTGAGTACGCTGTGAGTATGTGTGCTCAACAAAGAAGAGACAAAAAATAAGATTACCCATCGCTCAGCTCATGTCTGCGGCACCTCCTAACGAGGAACTCAACTAAACAGGACTGCGTTGCGCCAAAGTTAAGGACACGTCATGTGCTTCTTTTGTCAACTCATTGCGAAACATCAATTGGCGTTGGAATTTCTTGTGCCAGCAGCTGACTTCGACTGTCCGTGCTTCGTACTACGCTTGACATATGTTTAATTGGGATTTCGAAGACGCGCAGGTACTCGGCTAACGTACATCTCCATGGCATTTGAAGTAAGCCAAGTCGAGCCAAGTGGAGTGCGAGCTGCGAGCTGTGAGCTGCGTTAAATCCAGGAATTCGCTGGCTTACGGACGTCAAGAGTTGTGCAGAAGTGGTTTGCTTTGCTTTGATTGTCATTTTCATTGTCCTTGTCATTGGCGTTGTTTTCGTTTCAATTTAATTTTCACAACTGTGTATGTCAAGGATCAAGGATGCCTCTTGTCACTTTCTAGTGCATATAATTGGTTTCGCTCGTAATCCTTGAGGACGTTTTTATTGTGTTGTTGCTGTGTAATTGCTGCCTGCCGCTGGCTTCTTCTGCTTATGACTCGCTTTGGTGTTGTCAAAATCAATCGTGATTTCACTTGTCATGCTCTCAAGTCGATTTTACTCGTACTCTGTCTCGCTTTCACTTGCGCCGCTAGCTCATACCTGTCACTCACATTTGTGTCCTTTCTTTTTGTTATTTTCCTTGCCTGATTGTGACTTTTCGATTTTTGTTCTTGTTGTTTTAAGTCAATCATTGAACTATGTTTGGTTGACATTTGTTTCGAAATCGGAAAGTGTTTCTTTTTTCTTTTGTCTGAAAGAATTTCATAAGTGATCGCCTGCTGCAAGTGCTTAAGAAAATAAACTTTACACTTTTCCTTCGCAGCATAAGATGCGAATATCAGAAGGACCAACATAATAACATAGAAAAGAAGAAGGCAAACAGATTTACGTAGTTAGGCATGCCGATGTTAGAACAGATCAAAATTTTTTAGAATAAAAAAAGAAAAACTGAATTATCGTGTACTGCTCCTTGAGGCGAGATACGCAATGTTTTACCAGAGGAATACTCATGCTGGCCCTGCACGTATGCTTGGCAAAGTAAAGATATAATGAGGGGCCGATGCCTGCGTCTCAGCAAGATTGTTATAGCTCAAATGTGATCCTTGCTTGCCTCTTAGAATTAGGCGCCCACTTTCTTGTTTACCCACTCGGGCTTCGAAAGGAGTCTCAGGTTGAAAAGAAGTAGAAAATATTTGGCAATTATATTTTGATACACAGATATCCCGCTATGCACGCTTCATCCCCACAAGCCGACGTCGCACATTGATTTGCGATGCTACATGTCCTTGTATACGAGTGTGCATACAAGTCCATGTGCCCATGTATTGCTTGCGTGAGTACTTTGCTTGCTACTTATATACATACATATATATATACCCGTACATGCGCATGTATGCATGTGTGTAATTCCTGGTTGCATATTAATTTTGATGTTAAGCACACTTGTACACCCCGAATGGCATTTAAAATTTTTGTACAACTCTTCGTCATATTCGTGGTCCTTGTGCGTTGCTTTTAAAATGCGAGGCAGAGCCGAGATTTGAATATGAGTACAATGTCCACGAGCTGGTTGGCCAAATGAATGGATGAACGGATGCGAAGTTGGCTGCTGCGTGGCGGCTTGGATGGATGGATGGATGGCGAGATGATGAGCTGACTGGCTGACTGGGTGACTGGATGACTGGATGACTGGATGACTGCATGATGGATGAGTTATGGGTGGTTACTTGAGCGCTTGGCACGAGCTTAGCGCATAAAAGCGTATAGGCGTGAGAGCTCTACGGAAACGAATAATTGTTCACCCTTTCTGTTCTGAGTTCTGTGCACACGTTCGCTTATTGTTAGTCCGTGTGTGTGTGTGTGTGTGTGAGTGAGTGAGTGTGTATGCGCATATATGTGTTCTTTTACATTTTAATAATCATAATAATAATGTTGACGATGATGGTGATGTTAATGTTCATGCTGAGGCTGCTGATGTTGCTGCTCATGCTGATGATGATGATGATGATGATGATGATGATGTTGATGATGATGACGTTACTCTTGTATGCAGTAATTGTTCTTAATGCCTTTGTTGATAAAAATTCCTCAATGACAACATTCATTATGCAAGAAATGTTAATGAGCAGCGGCAACGGCAGCAGCAGCAGCAGCCACAACAACATCAACAACATCAACAACAATGAAAATCAAATAAGCAGGGACATTATAAAAATATGCAAAACCACACCCCATTTTTTATCCGTTATTTAAGATTATGTATATGCATACAATACACGATGTTTGAGTACATGTGTGTGTGTGTGTGTGTGTGTGTGTGTGTGTAAGTACCAGCATTGTGCATGTGTGCGAGTGCATACATACGTAGATTGGCTCTTGTTGATTGGGGTTTGCTGCTGCTGCTGCTGATGCTTTTCGCGGCATTTGTCCTGCCCTCGTCGTACTGGCAATTTAAGGGTTCCTCCTATGCACTTATGGCCAGTCCTTTGGGCACAACGTCGACTTGTCAATGTCTGCGACTGCTTATATATGCAAATAAGCCGCTGCTCGCAACACTTCAAAATGTAGGTTGCCTATGCCTATACATATATTAAATGCATTTATATACATTTATATACATATATATATATTTATGCTTTTGCCGTTAAAATCAATATGTGCATTTAATAGCAAAGGACACCGGTTCCTTACCTACTGTGGCTCTGATTATGCAGCTTAGATCAACATCTCTGCGAGTCTGTCAAAAATGTTGGCATCTAGATGCAGTAATTTGATAACTTTCTCTTGCAGTTTATCAGTGGCAAATCGCAAAACGCAAAACGCAAAACGCATGTTCTCTGCCGAAAAGCCGCAGATGGAAAGTTTATGGTCAAAGAGAGCTGCCGTGCGAAGACCACACCTGAGCGGTCTTTTGTGCGGCGTCTATGGAAAAATGGTTCAACTTTTTGCTGATGCAGTTGCCAGCTTCTCGATGTTTCAGAGAACATGCATCCTGCTTATGTACACTCGCCTGGGCATATCGAAGGTCCTATCTATTGTTGTGTATGCCGCAGATTGCTTTATTGGCTAAGCTACCGTGCGCTGTTTTCCTTTTTGCCGTCTTTTCCGGTTTATCTATTTGATTTTGTTTCTACATTTCATTTAATTTCTTTGTCTGTTCTTCACTATCGCATCTGCATCTTAAGCCAATTACAATTTCGAAGTGACAAAGGAGAGGTGGGTGAAGATCAAACAATGCGAACAACAGCATATGCCACTTGAGAGCAAACATCAAACCGGCCTACGGGCTTAGGCCTTAAAATTGAGCAGTCGAAGATGCCGGAGATGTGCAGCAAAGTCAATGGCCAAAGACGCATGTGCATAGATGCGAGATACCCGTGTGCCTTAGCACGCTAAGCGGGGCAACAGTGTTGCGAATGAATAATTAGAATAATACATCAAGCCGAGAGGCAATCAGAGCGGCTGCGATCGGCACAAAGGCTCACACGCTGACTGACTGACTGACTGACTGAGTGAGCGGGTGAGCGGGTGAGCGAGTGAGTGAGTGAGTGAATGCAAGGATTTGCACTGGCCCTCATGTAGCCGACAATGAGCGCTTAGCGCCATGCGCTACGAGAACAAAGGACACGCCGGCAGCATTGGACGTGGCAATGGCCGTGGCAGCAGCAACAGCAGCAGCATCACAATGAGCATCAGCACAATTGATTGTGAGGCCGATGCCGGCCAAGTTCGCACAGCGGCGTCGAATTGTTTTGTAAGTGTGTGCATTTTACGCCAGGATCAGCGCAGGGACAAAGGCCAAAACAAGGCGATCGAAACAATGCATAAAACAATGGGCCATTGGCAGCGTAAGCGTAAAATAACAGGATAACAAAAGGCTAACGCAGCGCAGGGCAACACGGTTCGGCTTAGTTCAGCTCTGCTCTGCTCTGCTCGGTTCGGTTCGGTTCGGTGTGGTGCGGTGCGGTTCTGCTTTGACTGTTTTGTTGAGTTTTTGGTTTAGCTCGGTGCGCTTCGAAGGATAAGAGCTCAGCAAGCAAAACACCACGTCCTGACAATGGCAACAAAAGAGCAAAACAATTAATTATCCCCTTTCGCTGCAAGTGTGTAATTACTCATTGTTTTATTTGCTGCTGTGATCGATGGTTGTCAGCTTGTTGCTGGTGCCGTGCGTCCGTTTAGCTTCTGTTGCCGCAGGCGCTACAGGCGCTACATACGCTACAGACGCTACAGACGCTACGGACGCTACAGGCTGCAGTTCCTTTGAGTTGCGTTCAGTTGAGCTGAGTTGCGTTGAGCTGAGCTGAGCTGAGTTGCCGTTTAGTTTTGTGCAGGTCGTCAATTACCGATTAGATCTGATCGGCATGCGGATATTGTCAACATGACAGCAGCAGCAGGTTCATCCATTCTGCTGCCGGCCGACACTGGGCGCTGCTCGGCCAGCAGCCAAAGTGACAATTATGTATGTACGTATGCTTTTCTGCCTCTGGCTGCGGCCCCGGGGTGTGCGCGCTGCACACAACAATAAAAAACAGCTGCTTCTTGTCGGCCAGTTGCCTTGGGAAATCAACCTGTAACACTGTCACTGACACTGCCTCGGACATTAGTCTTTGGCTGTGGCATGCATTCATCAATCAACAATCAACAATCAAAGCAACAACGATTTGTTGTTGTCGAGCGTTGTCTGTTTTTTGCAAGCCATCGTCGCCAAGCGCCGTCCAAAGGTCAGCCAGCACAGGAGTCGCATTGTACCTGCCGAATTTCGTATCTCGAATGCTGAATGCCAAGTGCCGACTCTCGACTCTCGATTCTCGACTCTCGACTGTCGACTGCCGTAGGCCGTATGCTGTTCTCTGTTCTCTGTTAGCTGTTCGCTGTTCACTGTTCGCTGTACGTTGTTTGCAGGATGCAGGATGCGAGCAGCTCACATTTAATTACGTTCGACTCGGCCGTGGGCGTTGCTGTCAGCGGCATCGCTTTGAGGGCACAAAATTTCCTGGAAATTCATTTGCGCGCTTACGCTGCCGATTCCCCAGACACACACTCCACTGGCCGAGTTGCCCTGTAGCCCGCTGCTTGGGCTACACTGTACGTGTATGATTAATCTCAGTTTATATGCACTCCCAGCCATGTTCGCAGGTCCATGGCATTTGTCTTTAATGATGTGTGCGGCTCGAGCGACTGCTGCTGTGCACTTGAGCTAACTGTACACAGAGCATTGAGTTCCATGCTCAATGTTGGCCATTAAATCGATAAAAATTATAGCCAGAGTCATGTTTGACATTTCAGCAATAAATTCGAATACAAGATTAAATTTTTGCAAGCGTCTCGTAGACGAATATTTGAATGACATAGAAAAACCGCCAAAGAAGCTCATTAAACTGTTAGGAAACGTCAAAGCCATGTCACGCCATGGCCAAGCCAAGCTAACTGAGTTCATTGTTGAGCAGCAAAGTCGTGCGTCGGGTCCAACGATCGGATGCGGCACATTTGTAATGCCGAAGCGGCCGCCTGGCCAAGTGCATGGCATCGGGTGCGTGTTGGTGTGCCGCTTGTCATAAGTACAGCCACGAAATGATGGCGTTATAATTGATGACTTATGCCGTGCATGTGCCCAGCTACAGCCAACACACCGGGTTCCGCATTCACTCGGCTGGCTCCCCAGTTGAAAAGGTGGTCAAAGTTGGAGTAAGCTGCCGCTGCACGCCAAACGAAAATATCTCGACAAATGCTAACGACCAAATGGCAATTAAAATAGATCAGACCATTGTCGACGCGAGACACCCAATAACGATGACTGGAAAGCAAGAAAGAAAGCATCTAATGACGTGCGAGCGTGTGCGCTGGTGGATCACTTCTTATGTTCTTCACTGACTCAATGTCAACTCATTATATGCTCGCACACACATTCAAACAACGGCACAGTCAGCATTTGGCCCGTCCAAGTGAAACTAAGTCAAGCCAAACCAAGCCAAGCCAAGCCAAGCGAAGCCAAGGCAATCTAAGCTAAGCTAAGCCAAGGCGAGGCGAGGCGAGTCTGGCTCAGCCGGCTGTGGGCTAAGCAACTGTAAACTGGCGCAACGCTCTTAAAACTGGCCCAAAAAGCATTCGGTCGTCGATTTGCCGCTAATTGTGATCCGTTGCCGTTGCTGGAACACACAAAAAAAAAAAAAAAATCAAAACCTAAACACGGCAGACAACAACAATAACGAATGAAAGAAAATATAAAATAAAAAAAAAAAAAAAAAAACAAATGGAAAAAAAAGCAAACGATTGCATAGATGCTTAGATAATCGTATGTAGACAATTGTTACAGTCCAGTCACGAAATGGCTTAAAAAACTCATTACATATGAAATAATTTAGTGACTGCCGCCGCTGGTCCTCCTCACTCCTCGCACTTCTCGCACTCTTCGCGCTATTGGCCGACGGCAGCCGTGGCTCTTTTTTTCATTTTTTTTTTTTTTTGTCTTCTCTTTTTGATGTTGACGTATTCGTTGACGTTTGCGGCCATTTGTTCGGTTTCTTAACATCTGAACGCATTCCAATGAAATTGTCATTCGTCGTCTCGTTTGCGCCATCACCATCACCATCACCATCATCATCAGCCACAGCCACAGCCACAGCATCAGCATGGCCATCGCCATCACAATAACTAACAACTAACGTCATCAACATGATCATGATCATGATCATCGGCGTCATCGTCATCGTCATCGTCATTGTCATTATTGTGGCGGTTGTCGTTATTGTTTTTGCCATCGTCGCCAGCATCTACTTCAACGACTTTTGATCTTGGTCTTCTTCCGCATGGCCTCGCACCGTTTCATCGTCGCCATGGCTCCACAGCCAAGTGGCTAAGCATGTGTGCCCATGGCACGCTAAGCGACTCACCATGCGACCGACCAAGCGTGCTACCGATCGTCCGATCATTCGAGACAACCAGACAACCAGACAACGAGACATCGAGAGATCGAGCGATCGAGTGAGTGAGAAGTGTCACAACAGGTTGTGGTTGGTCGGACTGATGTTGGCTGACGCTGACTCCAATTCGTCGCATGACATTTGTCTTGATTCGTTCGAAACGACTTTGGCACACAGGACAATTAAAAGTCAATGAGACTTTTATTGTAGACTGACCGTTGTCGGTTTCGACATTCTCTACACTGAAAACATTTTCAACCAAGTACAGATGAAAATTTGTCGTCTGCCGTTTACAGAGCAATTGTCAAATTGTTTAGAGGGGGGCAAGCGTCTTGATTACAATTCAAGATGTCTATGGGGAGCATCTCTAAACTCTTTTTTTCGAGTGTAGAGGCACACTTGATTGCTCGGTTGGACGCTCGCACGCTTACAATGGCTCTCAATGGAATTTATACTTAATAACATCTAATTAAGCCAAAATCTCGCTTGTGGCAGCCGAATTCGTAAAGCGGAAGTCTTTAAGTATCAGCGCCCGTCAAACAGCTTTGATTGTCACTTTAATGGCTGGGGCATTGGCAGCAGTCCCAGTTCCAGTCGCTGTCGCAGTCGCAGTCGCAGCCGCAGTCACAGCCAGCCACAGTCTCAGAGTGGAGTCGGAGTCGTAGTCGGAGTCGGAGGCACAGCAGCTGCAGCTTTCGTGCATTGGCATGAATTCTTTCATCTTCCATCTTTCATCGCTTCTTTCGGCTGCGTTTGCCATGTCAACGGCTGGCAGCCCTGCAGTAGTCGACCACTAATCACGCTGCCCATGTGCATGTGACGGCCGACTGAGTCGCATTGTTAGCGAAATGCATTGCAGGATTGCCCAACTGCTGCTGCTTAACTATGCAGTATCCATTCCCTATGCACTATGCTAGTGTGTTCATTGCATTGCAACAGAATGCTTCTGCTCGGCTGCGAGTGAGCCGAGTGCGGCGAGTGCGCACAATGGGATGCGAGTTTGAAAAGAAATTTGAAAGGAAATGATGAGTGCACAGACGCCTGAAAATTGAGACATTTCCATTGCGTTTCGTTTCATAAATTCGCATTCACTTGGACGCAATAAATTGGAAGGATGCGAATGCAGAATGCGCTGTGCAATCTGTGGTGTACGTCTCGCTCTGTGTGCGCTTGGAAAAACTAATTGACGCACGGCAACCATCGGGCATGGCAAATAGCGAATGGCAACTGGCAAACAGTCAACCATGCAGAAATCATTATTAATATGGGCATGGCGGTTGATTACGAGAGCGAGACGAGTGCTGATATTGGCTGAGCGACTGAAAGGGGGAAAGAGATGCCAAAGGAGTTGTGTAATGAAGTACTTAGAAAAACAACAACAACAACAACAAAGACTAGAACGGCTACGTCGGCAACGACGGCAACGACGACGGCGACGACGGCGACACTGAAAGATGTTGGAAACAGAAAAGCACTGAAGCGGCAGAGTTTGAGTTAAGGTGTTCCAGAACTAAGGCAAATAGTCGCAGGAACACAAGCAATGGCTGCTGTCCTTTCAATGCATAACAACGAACAAAAAGAATGAAAAATCCAAACACACTCTAGACACTCTCACATAGACGCATACACACTCAGGCTGCACAGTGGTCAGCAGCTACTGCAAATAGTTATGCAATTTTGGCATTCAAGTGTTGTTTGATATGAAAGGCGTCACAGAGCGACATTCTCTACACTGGAGGACATCACTGCCTGAGTCTGAGATAGCTTTGCTAAAACGAAGTGAGCACCTATGCACATATATGAACCAGTAACAATTATGTGCCCCCATTGGAATATTTATCCTTGTAAATTTGCTACACTGTTAATTGCTTTCTACTTTTGTATCAATCCTGAGATGATTTTCTCTTATAGTTGGCTAACTGGGTAATTTACTGATTTTTTAATAAACATATGTTTACCCTTTGTTGTATGAATCTCAACACACTGTGCAGGGCGCGAGTATTTCGTTGGTGCACCCACATTATGAAATGAATTCAATTAATCCACAAATGATTCAATAGCGCAACTGTACAGGATCAGTATGTGCATTAGGGGTAAGAGATGAGATATGAGGGATGAGTTGCGTGATGTGAGGGCAGTGGCAGGGGTGAGTGCAAATGGCAGCCGGTCGGTCGGTTGGCCGAAGCCCTTTCAAGCAGCGACAGGATTTGCTGCAGCACATTGTATAATTTTTACTAAAATGAAGTATAACAAATAAAAAAGTAAATGAAAATAAAAAAAAAAAAAAAAATCCAAAACGAGCGAATCAACGTACGAGCAAACTAAGAATGAATAAAAAAAAAAAAACAGGAAAAAAAAAACAAGAAGAAACAAAGACACCAGAGGAGGAAATATCGCTCACGCATGGGAAACACTTTGTTTGCCAAGTGTACTTGGAAAGGGCGCGCATCAGCTTTGGTCCCATTGAATGACGATTGCGCCGTCGATGCTGACGATGACGACGATGACGATGACGATGACAAGGACGACGTTGACGGTGACGGTGATGGCTATGACGATGCCGTCGACGATCCTCGGCATCTTGAACGTCATTCGCCTCGCTTCATCATTAACATCAACAGCGGCATAAAGCAAACAGAAGATAATTGCATTAGAAATAAAATCCGAATACGCACAAACATATATACAACATATGTACACATATACATACATACATACATACATACATATATACATATATACATAATACGAGTAGCAAGACACAAGGACAGGCAAATTGACAGCCATTGCAGACGAAACTACGTAAATCCTTGGCTATGTACATACGTATGTCTCTATGCACGTCTGGCATATAAAAATGTATGTACATGTATATGTGTGTGTGTGTGTGTGTGTGTAGATATAAGTACACGCATGCACACGCAACTGAGCCAGTGTACGCTGGCGCAAAGTAATTGTAGAGGATTTGTGACGTGTGTAGCCATTGAGAATTCTTCTCTTTCTGCAAGTGTCCACACAAATCTTACTGGCCGCAGCTAACGAAAGCACCGTGCCTGGCTGGCTAGCTAAATACTTGCAGCCAACTGGTCATGCAGGACGAGAAGTTTCTTGGCTTTCAACTCGTAGCTGAAAGTTAATTGGCCAGTATACGATCCTGTGCATTATTGTATGCAGATGCGTCAAACTGCGGACTGTGCAGTTTACTGGAAACTGGAAAATGACGTCAAGAGCTCTTGTGGCGCTGCAACGGTTGACACACGCACACATGCACACATGCGAACATTGGTGGGAGACGGTGCGTATGGCAGCGGCTGTCCACGTTTGCCTTCGTTTCGTTTCGTTTGCGTTCGTGCGTTTCTCGTTTTTGTTGTGGCTGCGCCGTCATCAGCAAAGCAACAGTTTCGCAATCATCTGTGCCGTCTTCAAGGTGCATATTGTTTTCCATTAATTTTTCATCTTTAGCAGAAATTTGCTACTTAGATTAACCGTAGAATAAATTTTGTGTCTATACGTTGTCAGAGCAAAAAAGAAAAGAAAACGAAAACAAAAGAAAAGAATAAATAAATATCAAGTCAAGTTGAGATACTTATTGCAGATACAATGCAGGCGTTTCCGCTTTTGCGAAAAACTGCGGGCGGCATAAAACTACCGTCAAAGTGGCACTACATGATTTTCCAATTATCTGAGTTTTTTTTTCGCCTTTTTTTTTTCTGTTTTGGTGTTTTTATTAGAGGTAAAAATATACGGCAAGAATAAGAAGCTTGCGAAAATGTTGCAGCTTCTGCTTTGCCTTTTTTGTGCTGGTGCTGTCGAGATCTTCTATGGCGATAAGGCGCAGCAAGCAAACGAAGGCAGCCATTCAGGCGTCCAGTGAGACAGCCGAGGCAGCTTGGCCATTGAGGCAACACGATTTTCACGAATCTTGATGCCGACGTTGCGTTGACGCTGACGTTGACGTTGGCATCGGCATCGGCATCGGCATTGGCGTTGACGCACGATCTCGCGTAAAACTTTCGATTTTTGTTAAGCATCAACGTGTGATGACTTGGCTTGCATGGAGGATGTTGTGTGGTTATTTGTTTCTTTTTTTTGTCTAAACTATTCTGTTAGCAAGTCAAATAGTGCCAGCTGACATGTCGTTCTCGGCTAATATGTATGTCTTCTTAATAAAGCGTAGCAACCTAAACGCAAACACTGCCGTGTTCTTCCTGTGAGTGAGCGAATCTTCGTGAGCCCTTACCTGCCCTCGACAACCGTCTGCAGTGTGTTGGCTGGGTCGGTCGCGGTTTGCTCTGAGCTATGCATATACGCCGGGACGTTGCCTATGATTGAATGCGGCAACAGTTGTTGGATTCGGGTTAGGCTTTCGGCCTTTGCCTTTACAGCGAACCGGGCTCATCATCGTCAAATGTCTGTCAGTCTCTCAGTCGATCTGTCTGTGAGCTGTGGCGCGCTCACAATCGATTAGTCTCATGCCCAAGATCGTGACAATGACAGATACAGATTGAACATGGTGTGAGCAGGACATGTAGGCAGTAGCTGATCGCCTATGCTGCCATGTTCGTCACAAGTCGCTTAGGAGTCTTCAAAACACACAATCACCAAACAGTGCAAAGTGCAACTGCTGCTCAACTGCGAATATTGGCAGCTCGGTGGCGACGACGGTGGCACTTGGAAGCCAAGTCTTGCACATGAGCGAACAATAAATAGAAAATGGCATAAAGTATTGTAATTAGGCACATTGTGTGCGGCCATTGTGAGTTCTTTGCAAAATGTTTGCAATGCACTCGAATCCGCGAAATACTTGAAATACGCAACTGCGCCGATACGGAGCAGGGCCACCCACTGTCGGAGTTGATCTGCGCAAGAGCGATGCTCGTTAGCACACTCAAGTACACATTTATTAAGACAAATTAAGATGTTATCGTCTTAAATTAGAAGACACAAACAAACAAAAATACAAACACACACACAGGCAACCTCACAACAGCCGCCAAAGTGAACAATTTAATTCACTTAAACAATAAAAAAATGAGAAAGCACACGAAGCGGCAAACGAGCAAACAGACAAACAGACAAACAGACAAACAAAATAATCGAAAGCAAGACAAAAAACACAAAAACTGAAAATAATACGAAAAAAGCAGGAAAAATATTAAGAAAGAAAAATCCTCGCTTGAGGAACAAATTTACGAATTCACGAATCCAACGCAGGCTGTTGCTGCTGGTGGCCAACTAAGGCTAAGTAGTCACCGGAGCAGCAAAAATAACAAAAGTTCACAAATTAGCTGAATTCAAGCAGCAGCAGCAGCAATCTTGAGCTTTTCTTGGGGTAACAGGGGTTTGAAATTTTCAAAGGACACGCAAAAAGGCACAAGCTCAACTCAAGGCACAAATCTTTCCTCAAGTGGAACGAAGCAAATCAAAATAATCAAGAGAAGAACACAAAAAAAAAGAAAAAAAAAAAAAAAAAACAGCAAAGAAAATAAAATAGCTGAAGACAGGCGAGCAAACAAACATAAGAAATGAGCCAACACTTGGCCTCAGTACGCGCCAAGGAGATGGAAATGTGCAAAACCCTGCAGGGGAGGAACAACGCAACAATAAAAAAACACAAAAGCAAAAGCAGCAACAAAACGAAAACAACGCACAGAAATATGAGCAGCAAAAAAAAAAAAATAAACCAGAAAAAAAAAAAAACAGAAAAAAAACAGAATGTGGCGCAGCAATATAAACAATTGTGATGGAAATCCGCGATTGTAATCCGCAATTTTTACGGCTTTTGTGCGCCGGAATGTGTCTGTCCCGCACGCGCGTTGCCATATCTAACGGCTGCTCGGTGGGGCGAGGGGGCAGTGTTGGGACGTTTGAAAAATCGCAGAAAAAAAAAAGTTGGAAAAAAAAGTAACCAACAACAACAACAATCAAAAATAAACGCATCACAATCGCAATGCCAATCGCAACAACAAAAGCAACAATGCCACAATGCTATAAAACAACACCAACCAACAACAACAACAACAACATCACCATCAACAACAGCAACAGCAACAATAACAATTGACTAACAATGAGCTGCAGGCATAGGCATTGGGGCATGTGGCATGTGGCATAAGGGACATAAGGGGCATAAGGGGCACAAGGGCGGCCGTTGGGGCGATGATGATGATGTCCTTGCTACAATAATATCGTAAATAGACAAACCGCGTGTTTTGTGTGTTCTCACTTCAATTCACATTCGGATTTTGTTGTTGCTGTTTTTCTGTTATTCCGTTTATTTTTTTTTTCTTCCTTTTTGTTTTTTTTTTTTGTTTTTGTGTTTGTGGCCTCCATAGGTCGTCGATTAAGTGTGACATTGAGCAATATGGCCAGGGGGGGCATGAGCACTAGGCTGCACTACGGCAATCTGTATACAACCCTCAACTTGAACTCTTGTCACTCGGTTTGACTTATCGGGGTTGGACACTCCAGCGGAAATGGCTGGCGCTTTATGGTGTAAATTGGCAAGGCGCACTGAAATGAATGCATGATTAATTGTCGACACATAGAAACCGAGATTGCCGTTGCATACATTTCGCATTTATGGACCCAACGGAACCAAGTTGCACTCGCGCGTCTAATAAGTCACGAGGCGACGGATGCATGCCTGTGTGGCTGCAATTAATTGTCTCAAGTCAGCTCAGCTGAGTGTAACCCTTGTCCCAGATATGCATGCCAAGCTTCTGCCATACTGTATCTCATTCAATAGCAGACACATATAGATTGAAAACTTGTGACACCTTTAATTCCCAAGCATCTTGATTATTGTCTCATCTGGCAGGTCGACTGCCATCTATATGATAGATTTCAATAATTTTATTTTTGGTAGAAGTATGAGTAGGCAATCTATACCAATCATAAGATACTTTCTGCAATAGTTAGACCAACAATATGGTTTATACCATCTTTGTTGCCTCAATTATATCCATAGTACATTAATCATATGTATATGTATATGCAATATCTACTAAGTATATATACCAACTATACTATCCATATTATCTACGCTTTCCATACCGTCAGCACCATTTATAAGATCCATGCTATATGAAAAATTTCTACTATTTATGTCATCTCTATTGTTCTTGTCAACTACATGGTATAAGTTCCATTTAAGTTCCTTTCTGCATCATGCTAATTGGCCTGTCGTGACAATGTATTCACAAAATGGCAGCCAAAGTCGCCAGCAAAGCCGATTGTGCAACTGAATGAACGGTTGTCAGTACATATACATATGTACGAATGTATATATGTCTGTAGGGTAGAGCGTTGGTCTGGCCAAGTCTGTAAGGTGATGCAACATCGACATTGACAAAGTCAGCGCGAGGGCGTCACCGACAGGCTTTGATGCGGCATTTACAAGGGGGGAAGCGGCGGATCTATTCTCGGCTGGTCCGTTCTGGTCACAGTCATTCGACAATTGTCTGTGTTGCATTCAGTTTTTTAAGCATAAAATTCTCGGGTGCACAATCGAAATCCCTTTACGGCCCGAAGCATATCCTGTGCCAAGTCTTCGCCTCCTTTCGTTAGGGGTTTGGCTTTTTTTTTGTTTTTTTATTTGTTTTTTTTTTTTGCAACGCTTGTTCATATTTTGCTTTCATTTGCTGACAACTTTATTGCGAATTGAGTGATTTGCATGTCAAGTGTGTCTGTCCCATTATGCCCTTGCCATTGTGCATGTCCGTCCGTCCGTCCGTCCGCGTGTCTTTCTGTCTCTCCGCACATTGGGGGACTGTATCTGCTTTAGCTTTTCGCGCTGCGTGGCTTACAAATTTCTGGGGTTGGGCACTGATTTGCTACTGCTTTGCTTATTTTTTTTGTTTCTGTTATTTTTTTCCAGCTTTTTTCCGCTGGTACGCGCCTCGGCATGATTTGCTGTGGGATGAGTGCCTTGTGGTGTGGTGTGGTGTGGTGTGGGTTGGTGTGACGTGCGTTTGATGCTTTGCGTTGTTATTAAAATTGAAAATTGTTTTCCGCGATGCTCCAGCATATTTTCTCTGCTACCATTGCCGCTGTCACCGTGCCTTTTTTAATATGCCTTTTTTTTTTTTATCTCTTATTTTCATGCGTTTCCCATATCGGTTGGTGTTGTTCTTGTCGCTGTTGTTGTTATTATGAATTCAATTCATATTTATCCGTTGTAATCGGCATGTGATACACGAGATCCTACACCAATTACAAAATGAAAGAGATAAAAAAAAAAAAAGAAACAAAACAACAACAACACAGACAGGCAGTGAGCATCATCATATACGAGTGTGTTTTTTTTTGCCCTAGGATTGATTTTTATTTCCATTCGTTGTTTTTTGCGTAATACTTGCTATTTTTTATAAGTGCGTGAACCGTGAGTATTTCTTTCTTTCGATTTGTTCTTGTTGTTGTTTTTATTGTTATTTTTTTTTTTGCGTCATTGAAAGGCAAAAAAAAAAAAGAAGAAAATAAAGAAAAAAAATTGCGTGTCTGCTGCCAGTATGAATGTCAGCCCCTGGCATCCCCGCCTGCCAGCCAATGTGGCAGTGTGCCTGTCGGGCTGACTGGTATTTTGTTATTATCCGTTAACATTTGTTAACCGTTAAAGGACAAACCAATTTAGTGTCGCTTACAATGTGTGTTCTCGTGTTAAAAGCTCATTTTTTACGGTTTGGGCGCTTAATGCGTGCGTCTGGTGTGGATAGCATCGATGTGGGCACAGGGCCTCGATGCCGCCTCGGCCTGGGGGTTCACTTATGCTGTTCGTGTTGCTGGGGTTGGAGTTGGAGACAGGCTTGGGGTTGGGCCCTGGCTTGCTTGCAGCTTCATACTTGCTTCACAAATAGATAGAGATGCTGTGCAAATTTTCGGTATTTTCTTTTTTTTTTTTTCTTGTTTGGTTTTTCTTGGCATTTTTTCATGGTAGTGAAGTCATGGCATGTTATATCGATATGTTTTACACGCCCACGCACAACCGCACACACGACATAAGGACAGAAAGCAGAGTGTAGCTTTCGAGTGGATTAGCTGGCATACTTAAATTTTTATGTTGTAGTATTTTCTTATATACGTACATACTTATGATTTTTCTTTCCTTTTTTTTTTTTTGTTTTTTTTTTGCATATGTAATACTTGAAGTGCGAAATTCAATCGAATAAAAAACTTGAACAAGCTGCTAAACGGCGAAGAGAAACCCAGACCGAATCGAAATGAAACAAAACCCACTTCCTTATTAAGGTTTTGTTTAATATGGGAAAGGATTTTCACAGCACATTCAAGGCAACCGTTGACAAAGTATGTGTTAAGTCTAGATCAAGTTGGATTACTGTGTGGAAAAGGATGATAAACTGATAAACATAGTACAAAATATGGTAGCTCTAATTAACAAGATAATCAGAGTGAGCCATGGAGGCAGTCGTCCGGTTATTACTTGTTACTTAGCCCATCTACATTTGTATAATGAATAGTATATAATTGTTGCATGTTCTTTTTTTTGTTTTTAATTTGCCAAGTGTAAATGTTAATTCGTATCCTCGACTGTCTTTGCGTCGCCATTTTTGTTTCTCAGTAGCGCATTTCGCCTCCCAGTCCAAATGTGCATTTGTTGCTTAGCTGCTTCCATAAACAATAATCCGCATTAGATCAGTTTTCGATGCGTCACTTGTCGGTCTCATTTTTGATTTGTTTTTGCTGAACTGAATACGTGTACGACGTGGTCCTGTGCGATGAATCGCATGCATTCACCGGCTAGCGAATAATTGAGCATTTGAGACAAATAAAGTGGGCTATGATTATTGATTTTTAGCATTGTTGTGCCAACGCATTTGGTTCCCTTGAACCCTTTAATTTTTGGGTGAAAATCATTCACTCTCAACGTTACATACATAGACGGTGGGATGAGACTCTAGCATAGACGCTGCGCTGCTGCGAGAGTGAGTGAGGCCGCACGTGTATATTGTATCTTTGTTATGATAATATTTGCAATTGGAATTTCAGCTACGACGCATGCAGGCGCATGGCGGCAACGGGACGCTGGCGCTGGTGGTGTGCGCACGAGGCTAGCAACCAAAATTATCGTAGCCAAGAGGCTGCAAACAACGAAGAGCTTAAGCGGCAAGTCACAAGCGAAAGCTGTAGCACGCTGTGGGCCACTGGCAAAGGGTTTTGCTACACTGTGCCACATTTCGTCTGCTTCGCTGCTTCGCTGCTTGGCTGTTTGGCTACTACTTGGCTGTGTTCGGTTTGAGTTTGATGGCATTCGCCACAAATCGGAAAACACAATATCCTGAAGATGCAGAAGCTTCTTATTGTCGTGTTGCGTCGAAGGTCGCTTCGATGGTTTTTGTTTTGACAGCAAATGTTAACAATATGCTGGGCGCGCCAGAAATGTCCTCAGAACAACGAAAGTAAACGCAAATCCAATAGCCGGGGCCGAGGGCGCAGTTGGCGAATCAAGAGTAATGAAATCAGGAAATTGAAGCTGTTAAGTTACTCTGTCTGTGGCATTGAGGCAGCGGACTAAGGACGACGGACAGTGGGCAGCGGGCAATGGGTAAATGGGAAGACATACTTACGGCAAGAGAATCATAGTGAAACTCCGCAATGTCAGCATAGCAGGAAAAAGTATTAAAATTAGTATCCCAATTCACGGACGTTTCCTTTTGGGAATACATCAGCAAAGGCAGCAAAGGCAGCAAGGACGGCTGCGGCGACGTTGGCGGTTGCATAGCCAGCAACGACGCATCAAATTTTGCAAGTTATTGTTATGAATTTAACCCTTTGCTTCTTTGTTTGCTGGAAATTAAAACAACTGCTTGCAGAAAAGTTCGACACAGCTCACAGCTCGACTCGGCGGCAGCAGGCAGGCAGGCAGTCAGGCGGGCAGGCTGGCAGTCACTTTGGGCAGATTGAACAGTGGGAAGGCCGCGTTGCCGATCCGTATGCCTTACTGCCTTTTCTTGCCTTCAATATGCCATGTCTGGTTGCGCTTTCGTTGCCGTCTTAGTCTTTGTCACTCGTGGCGTGGCACATTGTAAGGAAATTCGACCTTTGCATTACCGTTAGCTTGGTATGTGCGTGTGTATTGCGAGCATCTTTGGCGGCGGTTTACGCATCCGCATCCGCACCCGCACTCACAGCCGTTACCTCCAATGCCAATATACAAACAATCGCTTATGCTTATGCTCACCCCCGGGCATTGCACAATTAACCATAATGAGAGCAGCACATTTCGCTGTTTGTTCCTTGTTCGCGTCACATGAATTTTGAACTTATCGTTTCGATGCGTTTCCTTGCTTCGTCTTCTTGCTGTTCGCCTTATTCTGGCGGTGCTCTCACTCTTCCTTGCCGTCGCTCTGTGCGTCTCTTTTGCTCTTGAGCAACTGTAAACGATGCCTTTTCCAGCAATTTAATTGTTAAACAATCAAAACGCTTTTGCTTACAAAGGCAACAAGCGGGCACTGGCGGATGGATGAGTGGTAGGGAGTAGACACACACACACACACACAAACACATACACCGAGTAGCAGCAGCAGCAGTAGGCAAAGAAATCGTCGCATCGTTGGCTGTTTATTAAATTTTTACCTGGGGCGTTACTATGCGTATATTTGTCGCATTTTCATTTACTCCTGTTGGAGTTTCTTTTTTTCTGTTTTGTTTTGTCTTCGCATAATTTTTATGCTCATTAAATAAAATTTGGAAAATTGTCTGCAAAAAGTTTTCGTTCCAAGCTTTTTTATTTGTATACATATGTGTGTGTGTGTGTGTGTGTGTGTGTGTGTGTGAGTGTGAGTGTGGGGGTGTTTTTTTTTAATTGAGACTTGTAATTGAAATTTATTAGGTTTCATGTTTTAATTACTCCCAGAAAGAATTTCACCGTTATCGTCTACGTGGGATACAAAAGTAATTCAGTGAGTTTGTGTTTTCTCAGGAACAAAGTTTTTGGGTCGTAATAATTATTTTGAATTTGATAACAGAACATACAAATTGATGTGCTTAAAAATAGCCTCAGCACGATTTTCACGTTTAAAAATAATTAATTAAAAAAAAAAAAATTTCAGATGCGAATTAAAAGTATCTACATATTATTTTTACATAAGATAATCTTTATCTTATAAAAAGAAAAGATGTTTAGGACTGATCAGATCAGGTTCAAATCGAAACACTTGATCCAATAATAAGTTCTGAGTAGTTTTGTTGTTTTTTGAGTGACAGATTTAGAAACTCTAAGCGTTTTTCATAGTCGGAATGGATTTAATTAAATTCCACACGACTGTAAGGATCTTGCATGAAAGTAAGGGTTTCAGTTGTAATAATCGTTAAAAGCGACTTTACAGGATTTCTTCAACTGGCAGCCATGTCGCTTGCCGTTCTAAAAGTACATATGTACATACATATACATATGTACGCACCCTTAAATTTTCATTATTATTGTTATTTATTTTTTATTTTTATTTTTTGTTAATTTTTTTTCGTTATTTATTTTGTTTTTTTTTGGCTTGTTTTTTGTAATTTCTACATCCATGTCGCTGTGCATAATTAAAAACTGTAAACCACACGAATAATCCCTTGATAGTATGTAGTTGTAGAAGCAGCGAATAGACATCAGAATCAACAACAACAATAACAACAACAACAATATCAGCAAGAACAAGAGCAAGAAGAGCGGAAGGATCAACAGCATTTCAAAATGTCCTTAAAAAAGGGGTTGCTCACGTCACTGTTGTTGTTGTTGTTGTCGTTGTCGTTGTCGTTGTCGCTGGTGTGGTGTGGCATGGTTGCCTACCCCAATGTTCCCTCCATTCGTCTTTGCTTTGCTTACCGCCGTATGATAATGCTGCTGTTGCTGCTGTAGATTTCAATGCTGCTGCTGCTGCTGCTGCTGCTACTGATGCTGATGGGTAATTTCTTAAATAGTTTAACCGACCTACAACCCAAATGCGAGCATCGGGCAATAAGCAAAAACCTACCCTAAGGAAATATTATAATTACGACCTGATGACTCTGTACACACACATACCCACACACACACAGGCATATATATACTTACTCACACATTCGTGCACATTAGATTGTGTGTTTGTGTTATATGTATATGCATGCAATATATGTATATAAACATAAGGAGAGAGAGCGAGAGCGAGAACGCGATGTGTAGGTCGTGTGTGTGCCGTATGCTGGCAAAGTTTTGATGAAAAGATACGAATTTAATTGCCGCCATTAACAAATAATCAACATTTGTAGATTTCATTTATGAATTTTGACATTCATAATTTGTTGCCCATTGTGACCTCGTAATGTTGCGTTTAAATTGTTTGTTGAAAGCAGTTTATTAAATACTCATGATTAAAAATGTTTTGGACTTGTATGAGTATGGGAACTCATCGCTACTAATTCAGATTTCAAAATTATTTTCCCATCTTACAGCCAAGAGGCGTGAGTTTGACAACAAGAGCCAGACGAGATGTGGCTGCTGACCCCAACTCGTCATGGCAGCTTAAGTATCAGTTGTCATTGAATCGGATTGCTGGGCTCGGTGCATATGCGATGTTGCAAAAGGTTTGCGGTCCCCCGCCCGTTGATAAATCAGAATAAACGATATTTTCACTATAAAATTTAATAATAATCTTAACAAAAGTAAAATATATTTGCATTTATCTGCTTCCTCTAAGTGGCAAGCAATTGGCACAATGATCTTCTATACTTGTAGAATGTGTTTGAACTCAACACAGACGGATGACGTGTCTTTGAAAGTGTAAGGACTTGGTTGGCAACAAAGCCGCCACTTCTTGAGTTTTTCTGACTCAAGAGCAAGGAAGAAAAAATAAAATAATAATAATAAAAATGAACTGGGAAAAAAAAAACGAAGAACAACCCTAACTAATTGTACGCGTCATAGATCATCATCGAGGAGAAGAGGCAAAAGTGAAAACTACAATAAAATAAAGAAAATCTCATTTCGAATCTGTCGCAGTCTATAATTTGTAACCACAAAAGGCGGCAACAGGTGTCAAAGGACGTCGGCCTCTAATGACAGGCGAAGTGTTCGACAGGCGACACCGCAGCGCTCCGAGAAACGGACTCACGGCGACAGGCGCTCGAGATGAAGGGCGAGGTAAGCGTTGAAAATGAGCAATCGTTACATGTGTCGTACGCAAGATTATCGTCGTTGCCCAAGGAAAAACAAGAAAACAAAAAAGAAACAACAACAAAAAGTAACGATAATCACAGCAACAACATACGCACACCTACGAGCAGAGCAATCAAAGAAGCTATCATGGGAACAGCCGAGACAAAACGTTCCATTACCAAAATAGAAAATTCCATAGTTAAAAAAAAAAAAAAAAAAAAAACAAAACAAGTTGAAAGGTCGCAATGTTGTCACTATCGGATTGTCTCACAAAGCCATGACATTTCACGCTTAAAACGCTCGACAATGCATGGCCAAGCCGACTGAAAGAGAGACAAAGCACGGGACAGAGACGACGCGAGCGAGCAAGCGGCTAAGTCGACTTAAGCTGCATGCACGCACATGAAGATATGCTGCGAAGGCAAAAGGTGAACTTGTGTCACGCCAGCGTCGCTCGGTTGCTTGGCTGATGCGCCTACAAGTGCACAAACATAAAAGTCAAGATCAATCAATATCAGACGTGGTTTGTTTTAATACACACACACACACACATGCAGATTTTCCATACCTTTGCAGGCAAACACGCGTCAATGTTTGCAGCAGCCACTCAGCGAGATGTGAGTGAAGTCTACGACGAAGCTAAAGGAAGGACTTTGGCGCAGAAGCTAAGCAATGACCAATGCTTGTGACAGCAGAACTGCCAGAGTTGCCATGGCTTGTTGGCAGGACGCACGTGCACACAGCCAGCGTGGCCGTGAGTGGCCTGCCCTCCCACTGGCACGCAATCTACCACGTAATTAGGATTACCAGGATTACGTCATTGTGCGTCCGCTTATTAACTGCTCACAATGAGCGATCGTGTGTTGCGTTTTGTTTTCTCCTATTGCTGCGAAGGATCGGCGAGGTCCTGGCTCATTTTACTGCCATTGTTCTGCACATTATGCGCACAACAACTGTTTATGGTGATGATGATGATGATGATGACGGCGACGACGATTGCAATCTCACGTGGTTCGAGTTCTTGCCTGTGATCAGTGGGTGCCCTTGTGTGCGGTCTGCTAGGACTGGCCGGGCCTTTGTCTTTGCTGCGCAGGTACCAAGTCATCAAAGTCCATGTCGGATGTTGGTCCTGTGCATGCAATATGTGCTCGCGTGGACGCTGTGACCATGTTCCCGTCTTTGTTTTATGACAAGCAACAGCAGTTGCCCAACCCATTCACACCCACACTAGCCATGTCGCACAGCAGAGAATAGACACTCTGTGGACTTCATCTAATTATGCCTTCGGCTGGTTCGGACTACCTGCTCTTTAATGGACTTTAGTGCTTAGTTTACTGCGCCTTAGACTTACGCTGCTGCCGTTGGCTTGCCTTGGCCGGCTGAGCGTATCCTTGTGCTGATTTCCTGAGGCTTTGCTTAGGCTGCAATGCGTTTTTGGGCAGTTTTATTGCTCATCGTTACGCGTGTTTATTGCGCGAACTTATTAATGAAACGCAGACCATGTCCTTGCGTAGGCAATGCGCAGCGTGCGACTGTCGGACGGACGGCTCGGCAGACGAACAGTCGCGTGCATTGTTGCCGCTCGGTCACACTTCCCTGTCAATGTCACCTAGTAACGCGCTCAAAGCGAAAAGGGTTGAAAAATGTTTACGGCTTATTCCATCCCATCCCATCCCATCCCATCCTATCCCATCCCATGCTGTCCTACACAGTGCTCTGCTCTCTTTCCCGCTTTCGCCGCCAGCTTGCTTGCCCATTAGGCCTGTCGTCTATGATCTAAAAATGCGTACCTTTTGTGTGTCGCTTGCGATTTTTATGAGCGGCCATTATGAAATTCAGACGACATGTTAAACCTTTTTGCGAGCGATTTTTATGAATCGCTTAGCGCGCGCGTAACCCTTTCATGGCAGCCAGTCGCTTTGCTGCCTTGCCTTGCCTTGTCTTGCCTTGCTTTGCTGCTTTGCTTTTTCATCTGTTTCCACTTCTTGTTTGCTTTCAGCTTATCATCCTGCTGCTCTGTCGTCCTGCCATTGCTTTATTATGGCGTACATAATAATTTCGTAACGCACACCCCGCAACCTGGCAAAACAATGAACCGCATCTAGAGCGGCTCAGCTCAACTCAGCTCAGAACAGCACAGCAGTGTAGACAACCACGTCTGTTCGTCCATGCGACCGACTATTCTTTGTTGCGTTTCTTTTTATGGCATAAAACGGCCGGCGAGTCGGAGAGTCGGAGACGGCCGCAAGACGCACAATTCATTGAGTACAAATTTGCGTTTGTTCGCGAAAACTGTCACGTTGCTGTTATGCCAAATGAACCGTTATCGCTCGCTCCTTACATGCACAGGTACGCTACAAGGTTAGTTCGGTATTGCCTAAATACAGCTAAACTGAAGCTTATGTTGTGCAATGCAGTCGCTTGTGGATTTGGCTGATCTCATATTCAGTAGAGTGTCTCGATGTCTCGATGTCTCTTTAGGCAAATAAGCGACAATTGCCAATCGACAGAGTACTTATCAAAGCTAAAGATGCCAATGTTATACGCTTGTTTCCGGCGTCTCTGTGTGCTTCTCATGCCGAACAGCAAATGCCCAAAGCGTTAAGTCAACACGCGTCTTTGATGTGGGCACTGACTTGGCCGATTGGTTCGCTTTGGGTTGAGACATCGTTAGGCAATTCGAATGTTTTGCTCGCAGTCCATTATGCATAGATCATTTAGTGTGTCAAATCTATGATTTGATAATACTTATTCTCACAAGGAAACAAAATCACACAATAACAGAAAAAAAAAAAAAACAAAAAAAGAAAAAAAAATAAGAAAACAACAAAAACGATTGTATTATCTCAAAGTACTCAACACTTTCTTTTGTAGCCGAGCATGAAATCATTAATCAAATCGCATATACTTCTTGTTGTTGTGTTGTTGTTGCTGTTGCTATTACTTCATTTTTTTTTTCCATCGTCAGTTTAAATAAATAATTGTTGTCTTATTATTATTTCGATTGTTCGACTTTTCCGCCAGTTGGCCTGCGCCCTCGCCTGCGTCGTCTTCTCAGCAGCGTCGCCTTCGGTTGCCTGCGTTCGCCTCTTTTAAGTGTTCTGCTTCTTTTTTGTTTCTTTATTTTATTTTTAATTTTTGTTTTTGATTTGTGTTTTTTTTATTTAAAGCGCCCTTTTCGTATGCGCACGAAAACGAAACGAAGCGAAATGAAACGAAATGAAACGATCAATCATTTTTCACACTTCGAAACGGTTCAATGTCAAATGAAGCCCTGCGGTGTGTTTCATTTTTTAAGTTTCGACTTGAATTCGTTTCTTTTCATGTTTTTTTTTTTCTATTTATTAAGTATTTTTTTTGGTGTATTTTTTGTCTTGCCTAATGCTTGATTTTGTCTTTATCCAACAACCAACGACCAAAAACGTACTATCCAACCATCCATCTATTGATCTATCTAACCATCCATCCATCCATCTATGTATGTGCATATGTATGTAGCTGGCAGTGCATCGGCGGTGTAACTGCCTAACGATGCATCGAATGTGGCATGACTTCGTGTCAATAAATTGTTTCAGCTACGATTTAAAAAACACAATTTACTTCAATTCATATGATATTAAAAAACCATTAATAAATCAAACGACATCAACGCATTTTTGTTTTTTTTTGTTTTTTTTTTTTATTATTATAAATGACTCTTTTCCTCGCTAGACCAATGCTCTTTATATTATTCCTTGTTTGTTCGTTGGCATGAAATAAAGAAAAAGAAATGGCGTGGATTGCGATTTATTTTCTACGCCAAGAACAGGATAATAATAACCAAGTGATTTAAGCAAAAATTCCGACAGTAATCCTTTTCTAATGGATCTGCCAATTAGAGTCCTTTGAACTCGAGCAACTGTAGTGTATTTGATATTTACTAAATAAGCGTTCCAAAAAGTCGACTCGACGACAGCTTTAAAGATTTTCCAAAGTGACTTTCGTACTTAATAAATATTCAGAGCTTTCTTTTAATAGGATAGACCTTGTGAGCGTAATTAGCCTTGAGCCAACAGGCTAATGCTTGCAATTTCTTGGAGGAATATATTTTTATTTCAATGATTTAAATAAACAAATGTAGGTTCTTCTGCTATAGGCTTTGAATTCCACGTGAGATTACGGCGGTGCTGCGAAGGCATTGCGTGAGTTCTTTTTCAAAAGAGAGCGGCAAGCAGACATCGTGATTTGGAGCCGTGCAGTGCATTGGCTGCCTGTCGTGGCAAAAGCGCATAAGCTTTGCTAAACCAAGCGATAAAATGCCAAGGTCGTTGTGTGCTGCCAAATATTCGTAAATAAAATAATTTTGTCTTAAAACGATAACACACACAAAAACAAAAAAGAAAATACAAAAAAAGAAAAGAAAAAAAAAAAGGAGAAAAACCACCAAAGAGAATGAATTTAAGTAAAAATTTGAGCTGAGACTCATTTAAAGCTTCACTATGTTTGGCTGTGTGCTTGTGGCGTTGTTGTTGCTTTTTTCGGCGTGCTAGTGTTGAATTTGCGCAAGTTTACGAAAATATTTCGTATTAAAGTTTAGCCGAGTTTAGTTCTCCGCCAAGACGAACAAAGGCTCCTACAGACGCATTAAGGTTGGTTCATTTGTCTTTGCTTAAAGTTGTGTATGAGCGAAACGAAAACAGCAACTAGAAGCAGTTGGATTATTTTCATTTTTATATATTTTTAGTTTTAAAGTTGAGTAGACTGCATAGAGATCATATTATTTAACATGTCTGACTTAGATAATATGCCGCTTTATACCATAACAGGAAAACAAGAAAGGATATGAATGGAAAGGATATCTTATTGTTTATTTCTGTATGTGCGTATGCTAATTGAAAATGGATGATGGCTTTAATATGCTGCAGGTTTTTTGTAGGAGTCGTGTGGCAAGTGTGCCTTGGCATCAATGTACATATGTTTGTAAGGCTTTGTAAATGCGAAAATGTTAGGTGCTTTTACAAACATACATATGTATATTGTATGCAACTACTATTGCTTTATATACATGTGTACATTTTGTGATGGTTCAAACATGTATACATAACTATATATGTATTTTTATATTTGTGTGTGTATTTTTTTTTTGTTTTTTTTGTTGTGAAAGCACAGGAGCCAAGTAGCCAATGCTGAGTTGCGCAAACAAATCCGAGACAAAGTGGCCAACACGACACACCAATGCCAGCGACAAAAAAAGAAAAAAAAAAGGAAAAATCCAACGAAGTTGAAATCGCTGGCGGAGGCGAATGCGAATGCGAAAGGCAAAAAGTGGCTTTGTCACCAGTGCTTAAATGTCATTGGTGCAGGAGACAGTGGCAATTGGCTCCCTCCTCCCTTGGTGCTCGAGAGTGTCGCATGCCGTCAACGCATACGCTCGCACACACCCACACTCGCAAGCAGGCAGGAAGGCAACAGCAGTGCTGCCGGCAGAGCGATAGCGGCATACAGCACAACTCGTTGAGGCGCAAACGCATTGCTCGTAAAATAGCAGTAGTACCAACAATAACAACAACAACAACAAAAGCAACAAAAGCAACAACAGTAAAAATCAAAGCAGGTATGTTGTTGCATGACAAGGCGGTGGCCAAGCCCGGAAAAAAATTAAAAAATAAATAAATAAAACACAGAAATCCAGCAACAACAAATGCAGCAACAACAACGACAAGCGGTATACGAAAAAAGAGACATGAGCAGTAGCAAATATGGCGCATTGCAATTGCCAAAGCGTGCGAGTGAGAGACACAACGTACGGCACACAGCAGTGGACGACAAATTAAATGACAAAATTTAAAAGAAGGAGAAAAAAATAAACCAACGAGCGACGGCAACGAGCACAACAACAGCAATAACAACAACAGGCTCGATTACGACGACGACGATGAAGATGACGATGAGAGCCGCAGTCTGCATGAGCGAGTGAGCGAGCAAGCGATAGAGTGCGAGTGGGAAAGTGCTAGTAAACGAGCGAGCGACAATCACATTGGCGACGGCAAACGGAATTCAAGCAAACTACCACAGCAACAACAACCACATGGCAATGACGGCGACGACGACGACGACGACGCCGACGACATTTGAAAATCCGAATTGAACGAACCGAAAATTGCCATTTCATTCGAACGAACGAACGAATGGGCGCCCAAAAAGTCAACTCGTTTCAGCTCTGTCACACGCGCACCAACAAATGGGCGACAATCGCTTGCGCTCACACTCAGCTTTACACAAACGCATGCCCCAGCAACAAAAACAACGGGGCGAACAACAACGACACGGCATGACAACGGCTCACACACGTATACTCCGTATACCGTTTGAGACATTAAGTGCGAGCGAGAGCGCGATTGAGTGGCACGCACTCACACCTACCACTACCACTGCAAGGCAATGAGAGCGTCGCCGCTGGTCGCACGAATCCATGAGAGAGTGTAAGCGAGTGTGAGTGAGTGATTGAGCGTATATACGTGCGTGTGTGTGCGGGAGGCGTCCGCCGCCGCAAATACTCGGTCACTCACGACTCAAATAAGTCGCAACATGTCAACCCAATATAGTCCACTTGACGACATTGTGCGAGTGAGCACGCATGTGGCAGCAATGTACGCGTGCGAGCAGCTGAGCAACTGCAGGTCGTAACGTCCCACGAATAATTTTGTTGCTTTTTTCAGTTTTTGCAGTTTTTGCTTGCTTGCATATATCAACCAAGCGATAGTAGACACATAAAACCGAAACTACAAAAAACGCACAAAAAAATAAAAACGAATCTTAATAAAAAACGTTCAACGCCGAATTGTCCAGAACCTGCAGCGGTAAAAAATTAAATTCAAACCCCAAAGTCAAGAGAAGTTTGTCCGTATTGCCACAATGTCTGTGTTAAGCGTGCAGCTATGATCAACTGTGGCAACATGTCTCCAATTATGCACGCGTAAAGCACAACATTTGCGATTTACGTAATTATTATTTATACAAATATGCATTATTAAACGTGTCTGACATGTTTCAAAGAGCGCGGCTTGCTTAGAAGTCAAAAGAGCGTAAACGCTCTTACGGTCGCACTGCATTATCGACACTTACTCTTTTTTACACGGCAGTGTGTGTGAGTCGTTGGGAAGCAGTCGAGAATAATGTGACACAAGCAGCAAAGTCAATACACAAACACACAGAATCGAAACTTCTGCGCTCGCATACATGGTAGTGCGTGCATGCGTGCGTGTGTGTGCATTTGTCTTATTGCCTGGCTTGTGCACTGTCGTCGTCGTCGTCGTCATAGTTGGTGCTGTTGTTGTCGTTATTATTGGTCGGTGGTAACAACGGAGCAACGGCCAAGACGTCGTCGTCGCTGTCGCTGTCGTCGCTTGAATTTTTCCAGCACACACCACACAACGTCGTCGCCTGCAAAAGCATTCAGTGTCACCCACGACTTAATAGGAAGTGGTTCTGCTCTCTCCGCGCAGGAGTGTGAAGTTGTAGTAGAAGAATTTTGTTCTGAGTGCATGTACTTGTTGTTGGTGTCTCGTTATTTTTTTTTTGGCCAATTGCTTAAGCATTATATTTTTTTCTACGTGTGCCGAAGCAACGGGAAGTAACTGTAAAAGTTAAAATAAAAAAATTATATAAATGCAATAACAGCAAAAATAAAAAACAAATAAAAAATTAAAAACATTACCAATAAGTGAACGTTTAAAATCGGTAACGAAAATGAATTCAATTTCAAAAAAGTAACAAACACAAAAATAACAAAAACAAAAAATTGATAAAAGAAAACAATAAACAAAAAATTTAACTATATAAAAATTTTAAATTAAAAACAAAATTAACCAAACTGCTGAAGTGCAACAAAAAGTGCCGCCAATTGTTAAGTTGTGCCACAAAAAAAAAAAAGAACACAAAAGAAAAGAAGAAAAAGAAAAACACTGCACAGGATTCAGTAAATTAAATATATGTAAGTACCTATGAAATAATAATTAAAAATAATAAATAAGACTATCGCTGTAGGCCACACATACCATTCAACAATTTGTAAATGCCGTCGGCCGTTGAGTTTTCGTGACTCAACTGACCCTTCTGCATATTGTTTTATTTTTATAAATTTTATTGTAAGGCAAGACCAATATAGAAACAACAAATTTTAATAAATGCTAAGAAAAAATAAATAAATTGGTGCCAGCAGTAAACTGCATAAAATTTCAAATTGGAAAAACTTTTTGTAAAGTTAAGCAATTTTTTATTCTAATATTGAATTTAAAAAATTCTCTGGTGATATCAACTATTCGGTTTATGGTAAAAGCTAAGTCCAGGTGAGTTGTGTTTTCCGGTAGCCAAGTATTTCTCTTGTAGAGGAAATGCTTACAATGTCCTCAGATGAGAAAACCTAAATGGGTCAAGTTGCAGTGCTGTGGCCTGTGATCGTCCCAGGATTTTCTGATGCTATGAGTTTTAGATTCTTATGCAGTGGAACATTTTTGTGCAATTGGCTTATTTTTGGCCTGAAATTTAAAAGAATAATAATTAATGCTTTTCGTCAATTAGAGTGCGAGACAGAGAGAACCCAAATAAAAGCCTAAACTGCAATCCATTCGATTACAGAAAACAGAAATAAAATCAAAATCAAGTTTGATTAACTTTATAAACCTTGAGTTTTTGTATAAGCCAAAAGACGATGAGCAGCAGTCATTAAACAGCAACCAGCAAACGAAGAACTGCCTTTGGCCGTCCTGGCTGGCGTTTGTGATCAAGTGCTGCGGATCATGGTCGGCCACACACTTATGGTCGGTCAGTCAGTCATTGTTGGCTTAGTTCAAACTTATCAAAGATAAGTATTTGCATTTGAGTTTGATGAAAACATGACAACCTCTGATTGACCGTTGAGCGGTTGAAATTGAATAACGCCCCCACTTGCAATACGCAGGCTAGTGGCTGCAATGCGGAGGCAGGCAGGCGGGAGGACCCAAGCGTAGTGAAACGGAACGCATCGAAAAGAAACAGAAACAAGTGTCAGCAAAGACAATAACAACATAATATGACAATGAACAAATGAAATGAATTATAAACAAAATGCTAAATGTCCGAGCGATTGAGTGACCACACACACACACACACACACACACACACACACACATATGTATATGCATAGAAGAAAATACATTTGTAGGGGCAGCGGAGCGTCGGATCGACGAAATGATGAAACGTTATGCTTCGCTGCGATTTGCTTCTGTTACGTTTGGGGTTTCTTTTCGGCCTTTTTTTCGAGGTTTTCTCTGATTTCGATTTTTCTTCTTTGGTTTTGGGCCGCTGAGGCTGCGTTGAATTTCACACTTTGACCTTGTCCGTCTTTTTGGTCGACGTTGCTGTCGTTGTCGTCATTGTTGTCTTTGTTCATTTTGTTCTTGTTGTTGTTGTTGTTGTGGTTGTGATTGTTGCTGTGGCAGTCGTTGTATGCCATTTGACTTAATAAAAACAACTTAGTGCCAGCATTTCTCATGATGGGGCGCGCACACACAGCTTACAGATTACACGGACACAGTCAACGCCAAAATGACAGACAGACAGACACACAGCAGCGACATTTCTATGTTAAGCATAGCCTCAACAATAACAACAACAACAACAAAATACATTTTAAGTTTTTCCTACTATTTATGCTAATTTTATTTCATAAATTATTAATTAACTAGAAGATTTTCCATTTGCTTCGTGTGGGTTTTGCATTTTCCAAGCATCGTTCCATCATTTTCAACAAAATATTTTAAACGCAAATACAGTTTGCTACTTTGTAGGGTTCTTTACAATATTTTGTTGCTGGCCGATCCACACCCGACTTAAATTCGCTTCCCCTGAGAGTATTGCCAGTACATATGTGACTTTCTTGCATCTTCTCAGCATCTGATATATGTATACTATGTACTCCTATGTACATACATACGTACTACATATGTAAGTATGTATAGATTCCCAAAGAAGTAAAAAAAGAGAAAAAACTGAAATAGAAAAATAAAAAGAATTTTGTCACTACAAAATAATCTTTAAGTTAAGTAATTATAGCAACAACTGCAATAGCAACAACAACAACAATAACAAAACCTAGCTAACAACAAACAACGCTAACAATTATAATGAAGTGCCATTAAAAATTTGTTGCTGTTGCTGTTGTTGTTGCCTACAAAATCGTACAGCCGAGATACATATCTAAATCAAATTACTTTAACGTTTTGTGACCAAATCTTAACGTCTCCACCGTTGCCGTCCCCATCGCCGACACCATCATCATCGTCATCGTCAACATCACTAACATCATCAGCAACATCATCGTCGTGGCCGTCGTCGTCGTCGTCGTCGTCGTCAAATGTTGATTGTTGATCAACGTCGTCATCGTTGCTGTTTGCGTTGTTATTGCTGTTAAACCGTCCAACGACAACAACAACAACAATAACAACAACAACATTGACAATAAGAGCCAAAACACTTTACTGTCAATGCTCGGCTTGTGCGCATTTTCAAAGCCAACCCAAGCAACTTGAACCGCTTTAGCGGCCACGATCAGCAACCAACTTCAGCACGATCTTTGCCATCGCACATTGCACATTGCGCAATGGGCTTTGGGCATCGGGTATTTCGGTATTTGGGTATTTGGGCATTGGACAGTCGGCATTGCGCTTGGCGCAGATCTGCCAGATCAGCAAAATCCAAATCAGAATCTCCAATTCGGAGTCGGAGTCGGCTTTGAATTTCGCTTCGGTTTTACGCGTTGAAGATTAAAGTTTCTTGGATTGCTGCTGTTGTGGCTTCTGTTTCTTTTGTGGCGCTATCCGAACAGTCCCAGCTGTCCGCTGCCCATGCAGCCAATGCAGTTGCTACTGATGTTGTTCTTGTTGTTGTTGTTGTTGCTGTAATAGTTCATTGTCGTTGTTCAATTTTTTACGACACTCGAAGAGTTGCTGGCCTACGCTGCTTATCCGTTGTTGCTAGTGTTGTTGTTGTTGTTATTATGGCTGCTGCTGTTGTTGGCGTTGTGCCCGCCGTTGGCCGTTGGCCATTGACCAGCCGTGTGTTTGTTATTGCGGCTTCCGCTGAACACGCTGCCAATTCCAAAGCGAATCTCTAACGTGCATTGCATTTGATTTGCTCTTCTTGTGTTTCGACGACTTCGACGTTAGCTTTTCTATTTTTTGTTTTTTTTTTTTTTGTTTCTTGGCTTTAGTGTTGTTTTTTTTCTGTTTTTTGTTTTTATTGTTTAATTTATTTAGACGTGTATACGGCTGCGCAGCGCTTTGCCACCATCGCGATGGTGTTCAACGTCCTTGTCTGATTTTTTGTTGTAACAGAAATTTTTGAGCGATTTGATGTGGCGTTTCTTTGGTCGGCTGCTTTGGCCGCCTTGGCTACTTTGGCATATTCGAGTTGAATTGCTTTATGTCTTTCGAGATGCCTCTGCTCGGCATGTACACGACTTAACAGTAGTTGTCAGTCGTTATGTTGTGTTCTGGTGTGTTGTGTTGCCTTGGTTGTGTTGTTGCCTTGTGTTGTCGTTGTCGTGTTGTCGTCAAACTCGTCATAGTCGTCGCCGTCGTCATCATCGTCGTCGTCGTCAACTGCGTTGATGTTAATTTATCTTTCTAATGGGCTCATAAAATCTGCAATCGCCTTAGCGAAATCGCGGCCTAAGACAGTCTCTTTCTATCTCTTTGTCTCGCTCTCGCGCTCTCGCTAATTCTCTCATTCTCCCTCTCATTCTCTCTCTTGTTCACCCTTTGGCAATATTTCGATCTATCTCATTTTTGGTTTTGTTTTTGGTTTTGTTTTTGTTTATCTTGCTTCAATTCCTTCTACATACCAAACAACTAACGAGTGAACGATATGTCAGCGTTGTCAGCTGGAAGTTAGCAACTGAGCTCAGTTTGCCTGCGACTCGTGTCTTCTTGTAGCTGGGGCATTGAACATTGGATTGTTAGCTGTTAGCTGTCGCTTGCCTGGACGGTCAGTCCGACTCTTGGATGTTCGTTTGATCGTTGATCGTTTATTTGTTCGATGCTGTTGTTGCTGCTGTTGTTGTTGTTGTTGTTGTTGGCAGCGACAAGTGTTTAACTGCTTACAAAATATCACAGTTCAGTTTGTAAGATTGATTTCAGATAACAGCTTAGCATAACATTAAGCAAGTCGGGCCAGACTAAGCCAGGCCAGGCCAGGCCAGGCCGAGCCGGGCCGGGCCAAGCCAAGCCAAGCATTTAAGCGACGGTTAATGTTGACTAGGGGTGCTGGGAGAGCATCTTGTTGGAATTTTGATGACAACATTTTGGTTGACGTTCGTCACCTGTAGCAGCTTATGTGCGAGCGATGCCGCTGGCCACTGTTTGCCGCATGTCGTGTTTTTAATAGCTCATTTTCTTGAAATTGGCAAAAACATTGGCAGCGACAACAGCAACAACAAACACTCGTAATCAGCCATTATAGCAACAACAGGGGTAACGACTTGGTCAATGAAATCTAAGATCATTGTGCCTAAAGTTGTAAAATTTTATTAAAAACGGGCACAGAAGTCACCGTCAATGATCGGACCAAGTTGGCTCAGCAACTCAGCGGTTTGAATCGGTTTGGTTTAATGCAGCTGGGAGCGAAAGTTATCTAGTTAATGCCAAACCATACAAAAAGTTGTTCAGGTGGGCACTGAAATTTCATTTGCTGCACGGGTAAGGGAGAGAATTGGTAAAAAAGTGGGATGGCAGTGAAGCAAGAATAAACAGCCAAATATAGAAAGATCCTTTGAAATTAGTTTTAATGAAGCAATGGAAAAAGTATAAATTGGTAAGGTGAAACGTATGAGTGGTCAGGTTGTCATCTTAATAGGATTGGGAAAGATTAATAATGTGGAATGTAAAATTGTGCGGGTATTATGAGGAAACGTTGCACACTTCCTCGTATTTAATATCGTCAATCATGTAAAACTGTAAATACATTTTGGCATTAATTTGGCTTAAGTCTAATCCAAGTGGCTCATCAATTAATCTTTTGACTTTTTGCTCTCTTGCCTCTCTGTAGCTAATCAAAAGAAACGAATCGGAACGGAACGGAACGGAACGAAGCGCACACGTCACGTTCGGACAGTTCGGCCACACCATGGAACACATAATGACTGCTTTTATGCCGCCAGCATATTTGCTGGGCCACCATCACCATGCCCATCCGCATGCAGCTCATCCGCACACGCATCCACATCCTCATTCGCATGCCAATACACACACCACGTCGGGTCTCTCGACTGGCTCGTCCACCGCCACGTCGCCGGCGACGTCCCCCATTTCGGGTGTCGGGGCCGTCAAGCCCAAGCGCTGGGGCTCGCCACCCGTCAACTTGGCCGGCCAGTTCATCAATCCCACTACCGGCAAGAAGCGCGTGCAGTGCTCCATTTGCTTCAAGACCTTCTGCGACAAGGGCGCGCTCAAGATCCACTTCTCGGCCGTGCATCTGCGCGAGATGCACAAGTGCACAGTCGAGGGCTGCAACATGGTGTTCTCATCGCGGCGGTCGCGCAACCGGCACAGCGCCAATCCGAATCCGAAGCTGCACTCGCCACACATCCGTCGCAAGATATCGCCGCACGACGGTCGGACCGCACAGCAGTTCCCCGTCTTTCCGATATCGCCTGCCGCTGCTGCTGCCAGCCTTTTGCCGCTGGCAGCCGGCTTGCCGGCGTTTCCGGGCCTGATGCCGCCCGCAGCGGCGGCTGGCTATGTGTCGCATCCGTCGACGTCGGCCATGTTCGGCGAGTTTGCCGGACAACCCAATGCCTCCGCTTTTCACAACATCTTCGCTGAGCAGGAACGGTTTTTGGCAGCGCGTAACCATGTTCGCTCAGGCGGTTCGGTGACCTCTGATGCGGATGCGGATGTCGATGCCGAGGCGGTGGATGTCGGCGATGAGGAGGACGACGATGATGATGAGATGGACGAGGGCTACGTGCTCGAAGCACACACATCGAATACGTCGAGTCGTGCCAGTCAAGGCTTCAACAGCGATGCCGAGGATTACTGTCGCGAGTTGGACGACGACGTCGTGGCCGAAGACGAGGAAGCCCATGCCAATGTAAGTCAAGCGGCCACAGCTGCCGCCGATACAAAGGCACAGCGCACAGTAACCGCCGACACAGACGCCGATCAGCCGCTCGACTTCAGCTTGCACAAGCGACACAATGCCGCCGGGGAGCGTCTCAGCGGCGCGCATCACAACAGCGAATGCCAGAGTCCCGCACAAACAGTTCCGCAGACGACGGGCACGAAGCATGCGAGCAGCTTCTCCATGGACTGTCTGCTGGGCAAACGCAAGCGCCACAGCAGCAGTGAGTCATTGCCGACGGCAGTCATCAAATTGGAGTCCATGGATGACGACTACGACGACACGATGCACGACGAGCACGAAGTGGCGGGCGAGCAGCCGCAGGAGGAGCAGACGTTAAATGCCGCGACGCTGCCGCTCGGCATCGATTTGTCATCATCGGCGTCGTCTTCATCGTCAACAGCGTCGTCGTCGACGTCGTCAGCATTGGCGACTGCAACAGCCACAGCATCAGCAGCAGCCCTGCCCCCGCAAGCGAAGAAGCAACACTACGAAGTCACTTTGAACGCCTCGCCAGCTGTGCTGGCCGCCGCCAATCCGAATGTTGCGTTACTCGCCACGCCCGATGACCATCACTTTCGCCTGCTGCAGACGCAAATGTTCGCCGCCGCAGCTGCTGCAGCCGCTGCAGCCAATGCCAATGCCAATGCCACATCCTCCCAGCTCCAAGCCGAGTCACAGCTGAAGTTTGCCGAGCACGCCGGCGTTGAGTTCCTAACCGCAGACCCAGCCGCAGCCACAACGACCCCGCCACCAGCAGAAGCAGCCGCAGCCGCAGCAGCCGCAGCAGCAGCAGCGTCGTCCCAACCGCCCACGTCGCCAACGTCAACTGCGCCGCCCATGTGGAACCTACTGTCGGAGGTCTACCGCTCGATGCTCAGGAACAACAGCCTGAAGGCGCAGTACAATGAAATGCCGACGAATGCGATTTCGGTTTAAGTTCGGCGCCCGGGGGTTCGTGTTGCTCGCGACCAAAATGGTTAACCGCTGAGGCGGCCACTTACGGTATCTCGCTTACTTGTTACATCGTTACCTTGTTGTTCATTGTGTTTATTTATTCGTACGGCTACCCCCAAACCCACCCCCCCAAACCCCATACCCCAAGTCCCAGCTAATGCTCTGCTAAACTGCTTAAACGCTCAGCCCACTGCTTGCCGCCAGTCAAACGCCGCCAGGCACCAATCTACTCGCTCTTATGTGGTAAACTCGTGTAAATACTCTAAGCGTATATATAAAACTTAATGTTTTAATTTTATTTTATGTTTTTTTTTTGTCTTTTATGTATTACTTCCTAATTTTAGTTAATTTAGTTAACGAAATTCATCATTTTACCTGCAAAAGTATTCGATTAATAACAACAATTGCAAGAAATCTCTAATTTTTATGGTTTTTTTTTTCTAATTGTACGGTATTTTTTTTTATTAGTTGTATGACATAACTGTAGACCTCTATAGATATATATAAATAAATACATATGTCTATGCGTATGTAGTTACGGATATATGTATTATTATATATGTATGTATATATAACATAAGTAATTCTATAGGCGCACACCTCGCTCGCTGTCTGCTTGCCAGCAGCGTTTAAGTGCAATAAAGCAACAGCAACAACAGCAACAACACAAACAAACATTGATAATCAAGAAAAGTTAAACGAAAAAAAAAAAAAAACAAAATAAAAATAAATAAAAAAAAAAAAAAAAAACAAAAATTAACAACGAGTATTTTATCGTTCCTCAATGTGAATTGTCGTATCTGCGACATCTCGGCTTCTTTCTCTATTTATTGTTTAATGTTAAATGAAGTTTATGGATGAGAAATCGTAAACTTCATCTTTTCTTGTTTTGTGTTCGTAATTCTGATCTGAATGTATACTCTAAATTAAGCTAAATAAAAAACTAAAAATAAAAAAATTACTAAATAAAGACAAAAACAAAGAATAATGTTTTGTAAATGTTTAACCAAATACTATTAGATTTTTTTTTTTTTTTTAAATACAAACTAATGAAAGTGAATACAATGTAACATATCTCTTAGAATTTTATGGTATTTACAAGCGTGAAAATGTTATGATAAGAACTTTTTTTTTTTTATGACTATTATTGAAAACTTAGTGAATTTAAAAAAATATATATATATACGAAATAATAAAAAACCAAACCAAAAAAAAGAGTTTTTTGTAAAATTAAAAACAAAATTTATTTATTTCGCTCTCTATGGGAAGCAGTTGCTCAGATGATGCAGGAAACCAAATACATATCTGCAAGTGAACCAGAATCAATCTGACTGTTTTATTGGAAATAAAACGGAAACGCTTTGGAAAGAGCGATGACATCAGTCTGCGTTTCTTGCATTGAAATACATTATCCTTAAAGCTTTGAAATGCTATTATATATGAGAAGTGAATAAGTGAAAAAGAAAAGGTTTTCTGAAGTGTGCATAGCTTCTAGGCTATTATAATGCAATGCTAAGGAGGTTTGCTAAGGAACTAATTTTTTTACCTGCTTTCTTGTCACCTTGCGCTGTGGTGTCCGTGGAACCCTCAGTAATCTACAGAGTATGGTGCGTTGTGGCTTCGTTCCAGTTTCTGAAGTCGGACCTATACGATAGCGAGGGGTTTAATCAATTGTGCCAGTGTGGGCTTGATTTGCGTAGCAAATCTGTAGAGCAGCGTTGGGCTTGGATTACTTTAAAGCTTAGCTACTTTTGGCTTGGTTGATTGGTCCCCATCAGTTCCGTTTCAGCGTTGAGTTGGGATATTTCTTTTGAGTTTTGTTCGAATTTGCATTTGAACAGTTGCAAAGAGATTTCTGCTTAAATGTGAAGCGAGGCATCAACATATCAAAATATAATAATTTGCTAATCCCCCGCCCCCTGGACGGCGGCGTGCACTCTTGCTGACGAGCACAAAGCCTGAGCACACCGAGAAGATGACAACGACAACTACAACTACAGTCATAGTCACAGTCACAGTCACAGTCACAGACACAACGACAATGAGAGACAAGAAGAATGACAATGACACTGCGAACAATGGCGACTGCGAATGCGAATACATTTTAAAATTCAACTGACAACTGTGCAAAACTGTCAAAAATTTCGCACAATTTCTGAATGGAACGACAAGAACCCGAAATCGTGCAAGAAAAGAACACATCAAAAAGGGAAACGCCATAGAAACGAAGCAAATAAAAATATTAAAATACGCAACGCAAAGCGAGCGACGTGTCTGTCTGTCTGTCTGTCTGCCTGTCTGTCTGTCTGCCATCGGTCCATTGTGTCTATGGGGCTGCACGGCTGCAGCGTGCGGAATGTGGCATAAGCGGTTTGTAATACACTTAGATCCAATTTCTAATCCAATTTTTCATAGCATCAAACGCTGCGGCACTGCGTCAAGGTTGGGCCTGTAAAGAATTTTAAGCTTTGCCAGTTATGCCGCACATGTGCGCGCACACACAGCAAACCCCACAAACCCAACAAACCCAACAAATCCAACAAATCCAACAAATGCAACAAACACAGCCAACACTTTCTGGGTGTAATAGTTACATCGGCGGCCAACTTGCCGCTGCCAAACATCCCCAAAACAATGAACCGCACAGACATGCCAGCGCACGCATGCGAGTGCCCAGTAGGAAATCGGACGGAGCCCGCGCTCTCACTTGGCTGGACTTGTGTACTGTGGCATGCAGCAACTGCATTTGTCGACTGTTCACTAAACCTGGCTGGGCGCCCACTTTGGCTTGCGTAACAAGTGTGGGTTTGAGGACTGAGTTGGTCCGTTGACGGGTGTCTGAGATGGCTGAGGCCGCTTGGCTGCCAGGTTAGGCGAAGGTGTAGCCAAGCTGAACTGGAATCTGCAAGTCAATGGGTTAGCTGCGCATGGGCTTGGCTTGCGATTTCCTATTGGGTGCTCGCATGTGCGTAATTTTGGCTTGACAAATGTCTTCATACGCTTGCGAAGATGGCATAGGGGTAGGGGAATCGGGGAACGGGGAACGCGGCACTTGTACACTCCGGGAGGTATAGTTGCGTGAAACCGCAAATTGATATCAATGCGAGACACTGAAAATGTCAAGTGGTGTTGTTTGTATGCTCGACGGATGGCTGGGTTGGATGAACGGGCTGCGTGCAAGGCTGCGCTCAGCGAGACGCTGTGAAGACGAGACGACAAGGCGACTAGATGCGGGTGAGCCTGTGCCTGTGCCTGTGCCTGTGCCTGCGCCTGTGCCGATGTGTATGCGTATGCGAGTGTGTCACCGCAGTGACATGAGTAACTTATTCACTCAGTCGGTCTGCCAGCCAGCGAGTCAGTCAGTCAGTCAGTCAGTCAGGCAGTCAGACAGTCAAGTTGTTGTGTCGAGCCATGATCCTTTGCGTGGCTGTCATTCGGTCTTCTGTGCGCTTGCTCGTACATCTCTTGGGATCTATTTGCCTTTTAAGTTTTGTTATTGGATGATATCACCGGCAGCGTTTTAGAGTGGGTGACTTTTTCAAGTGGCAAACCTTTTGCTGCCAATTGCCGACTGCCGACTGCCGACTGTTGTTGTTTTTCCCCAATTTGGCTGCCCTTGCCTGTGCTCGCACTTCAAAAGCATGCAACGCACAGGAAAGCATGTTCAAATATGAGACGCAACGAAACGATATGAAATGCAAAGGAAAAGGAAAAAAAAGGGCATAGAAAAAGATGAGTAGAAAAAATTAAAAAGCGTCAAAAATTAACATTTCAAATTGGATACATTAGGGATGCAAATGCGTGTATTTTTGGAGACAATTGAAATCCACTTGAGTGTTATTGAGATGTGACAGTCGAGCATGTTCAACTACGGATACGGATATGCGAGTTGTGCCAAGTTGACGTTTAAAATTGGATCAGACGCTTACATGTTTAGACATCAAAGTCAGTTCGCAGTCGCAGTCGCAGCCGCAGCCAATTTCGATTGTGTGTTCCATGCACTGTAATTGCCGATTTATTTAATTAGGGCCGCACTTGCTGCCGACTGCGGCACTTGATCGGATGTCAGCGTCATGTTTCAAGCCTCAATCAAGCTGCAGCTCACAGTCACACGCATACAGAATGTTCTGTCACTTGGCTAGGGGCAACGTCGCCAACTCAACTAACTAAACTCATCAAGACGGCCAAGAACACAGATTCAAGATTCAATTAAACTGAAGTCAAGCAATGACCATTGCCCCTTCGATGACAATTTCTCTAGTTCGAGTCGGCCTGGCAGTCGCCAACGTCGCCGTAATTAATGCAGTTTTAAGTACTTTCTTCTGTGAAATTGTAATTAGAATGCGCAAAGGTTTTATTGGCTCCGGTGCATGCCTCCGCGCTGCTGCACTGGGTGGCCACAAAAGTTTGTCATACGTTTGTTTCAATAGACAAACGATGTGTGTTACGAGAAAAAGCATTAAATGAAATTCAGTAAATCGAAAACACAAACTAACAAGCAAACTAAAGATCCACCAGCAATGATTCGCCGGTCTCGGACAGACCAGGAATGCTGTCGATTAAAAATGTGAACCAGCCATAAATGCAAAAATGACATACACACACACATACACGTATAGATTTTTGGGTTTGAAAAACTCGTACCCCATATGTTGTAGACTACATGTGTATGTACATATATGAGTGCGTGAAGCCAACCGCAGCAACCCCACAAGGCGCAGATCGCCATACTCGTGCAATCATAATCACAACATAACATTTAAAGCTGACATGTAACTCTATACGCATTTATCTATTAATTTAACAATCCGAAAGGACTCCAGGCAGCCAACACCATCAACTCCACCCCAGACAGTTTATCAAATTCATGCAACGGCGCTTGCCAGCTCAACAGCCTTGGTCCCTCACCGTCCTGGCTCCCTTGGAGAATGCGTACTCATGTGTGTGCCTACACCCGGCTGCACCTGCCCCACACCTTGTGTACGTCGCAATCACGCCAACAGCAGGCTCAACTGCCGCCAGCCTCTGCTTGCATGCGTACGTCAAGAATGCATCCTTGCTTCGCTCTCTTTCTCGCTTGTCGGCGTTGCTGTGTGGCTGTGTGGCTGCCTGCCTGCCTGCCTGCCTGCTGTCGTTGCTGCAATTTGCGCGATGTAATTTAATTAATGGCGAAAAAATATGCAAATTGTCTGCTGCGTACATCATTGCAAATAATAACAAGCGCGGAGGTCGCTGCCGCCTCTCTGCCACTCTCTCTCTCTGTCCCTCTCTCTGCAGCTCTGTCGGTCTGTCAGCCTGTTGGTCCGTCAGTCGGTCCGCACTGTTCTGTTTTCGTTTGCGCATTGGGGCGCTCAGTCGCCCATCTATTCAAGCGCAACCTGAGCGCAGTTTAAGTCAAACTGATGCTGTGATGCTGCTGCTGCCGTTGTTTTTTTTTATTATTTTTTATAATGATTGTTGTTGTTGTTGTTAGCAACACATATGAGTGGCTTTTGTTGCTGTTGATTTTCTGTTATTGGCGTTGTTTGATGCTTGTCCACAGCCACAACACATTACAACGCACAAACATATATATTTTTATATATGTATGTATGCATGTGTATGTGTGTATGTGTGTGTGTGTGTGTGTGTAAGCACATGCACTCTCGCTCTCATTGACGCTCACGATGATAATGTTTCGGTTGGCGTTGATAATGCTGCTGGTGGCGCTGCAGCAGCAGCAGCTGTTGATTATGTTGTTGACAACAGGCGTTACGCATTTCGTATATTATGCAAATATTTATATAATGCAGCAGGTAAATTTGCATTCATGGATGCCGTTTGTACGTACACACATCAGCCAACGAAAAGCAAACAAAAAGCAGGAGCAGCGACGGTGGCGCTGACGGAGACGCAGACGCAGACGGTGACGGTGACTGCGGATGTGCATCATACTCGTATGCAATACACGTATTAGCGCATACGATGCCTCGGTGACCGCGTGAGCGAGCGAGCGAGCGAGTGAGTGAGTGAGTGAGTCGACGTGCGTGTGAGTGAGTGACGTGTGCTTGATTTGATGCAACATAAGTCGTTTATTGTCATAAATATTTTCATTTGTCTCTAGCTACACACTTACACACACACACACACATACACTCACATTTGCATATATATGCGTTTACGACTTAAGCTTTTGCATGCTGCAGATGCTCTCGCCCCGCTCTTTTTTCCAGCATTCATCAGTGGTCAGTCGTGTTCTGCGCTGCCCCGCGTTGCTCCACCTCATGCTCTTCTATGCTTTGTTATGTTAAGTTGAATTAAGCTCAGTTTGATTCGGTTCGATTATGTTCCATTTCGCTTCATTCCGTCCTGTTCTGTTCAGTTCTGTTCGGTTCGGTTCTGTTCTGTTCTTTTCTGTCCAATTGTCCATTGTGTGTTATGTTTGTGTTGTTCACGTCTGGCGTTCGTCTGTGCCATTGCCTCTGCCTGTGAGTCCGCGTGTGTGTGCGTGTGTGTGTTCGTCTGTCTGTCTGCTTGTCGGAGTTTGCCGTTGGTTAAATGCTTGTTATGCGAAATGTTTACATATGCTGCCGTGTAAATAACCATTTAAGTAATTACATCACTTAATTTTCAATATTGATTTTTGAAAATTTATTAAAAACTTCATAAATAATTTAATCAGTTAATTTATGCGTTAAATAAGTGAAAATTGTAACAACAATAAGAACAGCAACAATGTCAATATGCAGCTCACATATGCATATATAAAACTCTGTTTTTTATATTTCCATAGATTTTCATTTTTTCACCTTTATTTAATTTGTATAATTTATAAGTTTAACACGTGAGCTTATGCCGCTTGTGCAAGGGCTGTTCGTAGAGTTTATCCCATTCCACACATTTACCTGTTCAAATTGTTGAGCTTTAATCGACATGTACACATGAAAGCCATGTGAGAGGTTACATTTCATTAATCAGACTCTGATATGCTCTGCAAACCTAGACGACTTTCAGAGTAGTGGCATCGGGTTGGACGCGACGCCTCTGGTACACTGTCTACCAAAAATACAGTCGCTGTCATAACAAATCTTCTGCACTCATAAAACATAAAATTTGCTTTTTTCCAATGCTTGCCTATGTCCAGGCAATGTTCTTGAAATCATTTGAACTCTTGAAATTAGTTTGTTAGGTACGAAATGAGTTTATGAGATCTCAAATCGATTAGAGATTCGTTTCGCAGTAACAACGCAGCGCAAGCAAGAAAATAAATATGTATCTCGGCTATAAAATGACAACGCAGTTCGGTCCGATTGAGTTCGTTTTGGTGTCTTCTTCTTGGAATCAGCTGCGAATGTCTAGGGTAACTGACGTAAACAAACAAACAAGACAAACAATATGCCATAAGATACAAGAAAAGCAAGCCGATGCCATAGCTGAAGCTGCATATAAACATTACGTAAAACCAGTTGAGAAAGAAGAAGAAGAAGCAGCAGAAGAAGAAGAAGATGGAAAATACTAATTACTGTGCGTAAATAGGCCATGCTCGTAGATAGGCACACTTTTTAGGGAATTACCAGAATGCAGGCATGCGAAGGCGATCAAAGGGAAGATGGAAAACGCCGTCGCTGGCAATAAGCGGACTGTCAATAAACCGAGCTCAGCACCTTTGACTGCGCGTTCGGCATTGCATCGAACACAGGCACGGCCAAGATGGTCGCAGACTCAAGAACCCTTAATGCGGCAGCAGCGCTAAGACTTACATGAGTCATTAGAAGCTCAGCACTGGATTTACTTTAATTATGCTCATGTAAATGCAGACCACACTTAATTACCTGCACTTACATGTAGCTAATGAGCTCAAATAATGCTTGATATAGCTGTGGGGCAGAGTGGGGTCAGCTTAGGCCGTGCTTATGTTAGACTTATCATCTAATCATTCCCTTCAATAGTACATAGTAATTTTGCTGGAGGTCTGTCGCTTGCTGTAATGGCTTTGAATTGTGGATTGGTTACTCCAACTCCACAATCCTCCGTTCTAGGTTCTGGCATGGTGCATTTGACAAATGTTGTCTGTTAATTGGCTGTCATGCGGACCGATTAGAGTTGAGGGACATAAGGCTCTGACACTCTTACGGTTTCGGTTTCGGTCTTGTTGGCTTGCCTGCTCATTCGGCAATTAGAAGTGTCATAAGAATTGTATAAACAAATCAGTCACGCAACAAACCGTACCCAAGTTCAAAAAAAAAAACAAAAAAAAACAAAATGGAAAAAAAAATACAGAATCCCAAAACCCGAAACCGAAGCCGAATTGCTACCCAAAACTCGTAACTGAACGCAAAGCGGTAAACAAATTGTTAAGATAAGAAACTAAAAACAACAACAACAACAACAATGAAATGAAAACATAGCAACAGCCACAATAGCAACAACAACAACAATAATAACAAAAACAACGGCAGCAGCATCAAGAACACTCGCATGATAATAAAACACAACAACATTGAAAATGTAATGAAAACTAAACAAAAACTGACATAAAATTGACACAAATTGAAAATTAACCCATTGCCGCATACGAGGCTCATAGATGAAGATCGGCCGCCGCTGCGCACGAACCAGCGACCAAGCAGCAAACACACGAACGCGTAAACGCATCAGCGAGTGGCAGAGCACTTGTGATAGGATCAGTGGCGGTGTCCGTGTGCACCGACGTGACAGCAGGACAGACGGCAAAAGGGCACATTAGGCGACATGTTGTGAAAACATGCTACCGAATTTCATTTTACAACCGATTGCAACGAATCGCTTTGACTTTGCACGACGGAACGTTTAGGTTAGGATCGGTTCGGTTTGGTTCGGTTCGGTTCGCTTCGGCATTGTAAGATTCAGATCGGATGATCGTAACGGTTCGGCCTGAGTGCCTTTGATTTTGGGTTCGCGAGCGCGCGTGTGCAGTAGCAATGGGAGACTTCTCACTGCAGTTCGAAAAAGAAAAAGATCAGTTTTCAAGGAAAACATTGACGCGCATAATTAACACGTACGCTCCTTAGATGCGAGCATCTATGTATACGAGTATATGGATGCTCACGTACTTGCCAATAGAAGCCGAAGTAGTAGCAGCAGCAACAGCAGCAACACCGCCAATAACAATAACAACATGAGCAACAACATGAACAACAACAACAGCAACGGCATAATATCAAAGAGCATTCCGCGCAACTTTGACAATGGCATCTGCGTCGTCATCAGCATTTTCCGGCACTTTTCATTCGAATGGCTTACTTAGTTGTGTCATTGGCAGTCGGCGATTGCTGGAACGTCAAAGGCAGGAGTTGCAGCATTTTCAATTTTGCCCCTTTTTCTTTCTGCTAAGTAATATAGTGTATGTTTGTGTGTGTGTGTGTGTGTGTGTGTGTGTGTGTATGCCTTTTTTTACTTTTCTGTCTTTGGTAGTATAAACAAATTACCGCCTGACTTGGCTTGAATGCTGCTGTTGCAGTTGTTGTTGTTGTTACTGCTGTTTCTTGTTATGCACTTTTGCCGAAGAAGTCATATAAAAAGTGCTAATTAGGGTTTACGAGTGTCTCAATGTTCTCTCATGAGCTTAAAAAGATGCAAAGATGCGCCAAACAATATAAAAACAACAACAACAACAACAACAACAACAATACAAAGAACATAACAACAGCTCAAGCGCTGGAGCTCGGCTGGACAAACTGTCTTCTGGTCAGTTGGGCTGCCTTGACCGGCTGCCTGCAGTCGCATCGCATACAAATCATAACAAACTTTGGCCAGCGTCCGTCAAAGAGATTATGGCACTTTATTGCCAATCAGCTTTCGAATTAGGCAGCAGCACTGGAAGAGCGGCAACGCTTCGCTTCCCAACTGGCTGTTGTTAGGTGTTCGGCGGAAGACAACGCCTGAGTATGTGATAAACGAGTCTACACGAATGCGAGGCTGCAGTCGCCATCAAGAGGCGCTTTTTAACAGCTTCTCGAATTTATCCAGGTGTGCACCTGGCTTATCGGGATTAGTATTATGTGCAAGTAGGTCTTTTGTAAGGATTATGATTGTATACACTTGCACATGAGCGATTCCGAAATCTCTGCAGTGTGGGCTCATGGGCGGACATTGCTTTGCTACACTCTGAGTCTGCATATTGGAGTTTTTGCGTTGGTCTTGACTCGACTGCTGCCATGTGTCCATGTGTCCGTTGCATGTGTGGCACGATGTGTGAGTGAGCTTCGATGAGGTGTTCGACGTGTTTGTTTAGTTTAGCTTACGCTAATGAATACTTTAAGTAGCACACGCAACGTCGAGCTACAAAAATATCTTCGTCTGTCTGCACCTTGTACGAGTATCTGTGCACATGTGCATATGTATGTGGAAATAAATCCGTGTCCAGCACTTCATAAATAAGTTTCGATAATGGCCGCCTCAGTTTGCTTCAATTCAATTGGTGTAGACGTGTTTGAAATTAATTTGTTTAGTTTTTACTCTTTGGAAATCAAATCTGTTCCGTAGTAACCCAATTCGCTTTGTTTATCGCATAGCTGCGCATACATACAACTGACTATGATCGTCCAGCTGGCCGAGGGACCTCTCACAATTACAATTTTTGAGCATCGAGACGACTCACCATGGACTCACGACTGCAACTTTCCTCGCGGCTGTCCTTCCCCGCCATTGGGGCAAGCATTAGGCCCTGAGAAAAAAAGTGCGTGTAGTGCCAGTGTCAGGTTGGCGAAACAAAAAGGCATCCCAAGCTGTTGACGTGCATTCTAAATATACGCGTATTTTGTCACACCCCTTCCAACGATTGCTTATGGCTCTGTCAGTTGCAGTTTAGCACGAATGCTGGCGAAACAGCAAAAAAAAAAACAAAAAAAAAAAAAAACGAAAAAAAAAAATAAATAAATAAAAGGAAAAAGAATAACTAAAATAAAAACAAAAACCCGATGACTTACGAATGGGGCGTTTGTGTTGGAACTTGGTATTTTTATCATAAGCTTGTGTAATTTATCTTATGCTTGTTTTCGTTTTTACACATTTTACATAATAACTCACGCGTTCAGCGTTCAGCGTTCGCCTGCAACAGGAGCCGGTTTCAAGTTCAACTTGGCACTCTGCAGCTCGGCTCACCTCAGAGTGCACTTGGCGCAGAGTGTTGCAGCATCGGTGCGGTGCCATACGATTCCATGCGATCCCATGCGATCCCATGCGATACAATGCAATGCAATGCGATGCGATGCGATGCGATGCGATCCAATGCGACGTGTCATTCTCCTGATATTGTCTACCAGACAATGCTAATTGCGTTAGTTGCTCGTTGCCCGTTCCGCGTTGCCCGTCCCGCGTCGCCCCTTGCTTGCTGCTCGTGTGCAAGCGAGCGAGCTGTCATATGTTCTTTAGAGTTTTTGCTGTGGCACGCATACCAGGTGCCAGCGTAGCTTATTTGTTGCCTAAGTTAACAAGTTAAAGAGGCGTGAATTGGTTGCATTTGACTCAAAGCCGCTTTTGTTTTTTTGAAGAGCCCCCCCTAGCCCCACTCCGCCCGGCCATGTGCGCTCCCATGCCTACATGGAGTAAGTAATTAGTACTTTGAACCTGCCCCGCATCGTCGCGAGCCGTCGTGCGGCAAGCAGCCACCAGCCACCAGCCACCAGCCAGCAGTCACCAGTCAGCAGTCACCAGCCATCAGCCATCAGCCGGCAGCCATCAGCCATCAGTTAACGTGATACCTGCAAGTGGCATGTTGATTTCTTGGCAATGGCTGCGGTAGTTTTGCATTCGTGTATCTGTGCATCTTTCATCTCATAATAGTGTTTTCGGTTTTTGTTTTCGTTTTCGTTTTTCTCTCTTGTTTTTTATTTTTATTTTTTATTTATTTTTTTTTTTTTTTTTGTTTTATTTGTAGCTTTTGGTTTGGTTTTCCTGTGATATGCTAGACGTGCAATGTTGTGTTTGCTTTGCACAGTTTATCATAAATTTGTGACACATAACAAGGTAACGCATGCGGCATCAAAGTCTTCATCAGCATCAGCCACAGCAATAGCAACAACATTACCAACAACAGCAATAGCAATAGCAACAGCAACAGCGCAGTCGCGATCTCACTCTCAGTCACAGTCTGAGTCTGAGTCTGAGCCTGAGCCTGAGCCTGAGTCGGAGCAGCCACTCGTATAATACTTGTTTGTCAGTGAGAACACTTCACAAATCATGTTGCCTAAACACGGCAACGACTTCGGCAGCAGCAGCAACAACAACAACAACAACAACAGATGAACGTTACCCACAAAAAATAAATCGCATAACAAAGGATTCCGACAATGCGAGTACAAAAAGCCGAAAGCCAAAACCAATAAAGTGGGTTCCTTGCCAGGTGCGGCAATTGCAACATTCTGGTACCCTCTGCAAACTTCGCATGGGTGGCAGCTGTTCAGGCGGTTCATTGGCGGTTCATTTTGGGTTAAGCAACTGCCCCATCAGAGACATTATCTATGTGTATTCAGTATGTGAGGGGGACACCTCGTATCGCAAAGGTGTTCCCGCTTTGAATTGATTAAAGTGTTTTTTTGCAGAATAAACTTTCGTTTGACTTTTTTTTTCTTTTTTTTTTGTGGAATTGGATTGCTGAGGTTCGTTTGATCGTCAAGTAAGTTTAGGAGCTGACTACAGTTCCACAAGAATTTCGTAATGAAGCGTACAATTTTCTAATTGTCTCACATGGCATTTCGATTGAATTTTTAAGTTTGTCATGTGATGTGGATTTCCTTCAGGGATTTGGTGTTGATTGACCGTATTAATGTGAAGTTCGTAGGGCTGTTTGTGGCAATGGCAATTGCAGTTCTAAGTTTCGTTGTGGTTGCCAACGAACGTAAGCCAAGCAGCAAGCACCGTTAGATGCTCTTAACTGTGATCAGTTGCGCGTGCATTCGGTTGCGGGCAACTTCAAGTGAAAAGCTCATTAGGCGCTTCACTGTCACAATTATTGCTTTGCCAGCGTAAGTCTTTTTTTCGCAACTGCTCGACTGGATAATTTCGAGTGTAGCGCATGAAGATGCAAACAAAAAGCAAAAAAAAACCAAAGTACAGTTGAATATAAGGTAAAAGAAATAAAGAACTCTTGCCAGGACGGACAGCACACCACGGCGGCGGAAACCCAGCCAAGCCAAGTCAAGCCAAGCCGAACTGAACCGAACCGAACTGAACCGAACCGAAGCAAAGCTCATTGCAGCGTCATAACTCATAAAAAGCAATTGGCTGGAAATATGAAAATTTTTCGCTTCGTACGCAAAGTGCAAATGCAGTCAAAGCTAAGCAGCAGGCAAATACGGCAAACAATCTTTTATCAAAGATCGGGAATGCTCCTTCCCATACCTACCTCATGCCTTCACACATACTTATAAACATGCGAATCCATATACATATACACACATACTCATATATATATATATATATGTATGGGTATAAATATGTTTGCATGTTTGCATACAGTGCCAGCAAATCGTACGTACCTATGCATGATTATATTGTTGTTCCTCTTGTTGTTGCTGTTGATGTTGTATTTGCAAAGGCAGACAGGTAAATAGTGAATATGTTTTATTTACCAAAGCTGCTTTGCCTTTTTGTGTTTTTTTTTTTTTTTTGTTTTTGAAACTGTTTTTTTTTTTTTTTTTATTGATTGTTGTCGTTGCTGCACGTTGTTGTCATTGTTGTTGTTGTTGTTGCTGCTGTTGTATTGCACGCCTTTGCTGTTGGCATCGATTTAGTTGTTGTTGTTGTTATTGTTGTCGCTATCGAATTGCATGAACCGCTTTATGATTGGGCTGTAGCATGCGCAAATCGTTATGATGAAATTTCCAATTGCCCATAATGCAATAAATGAGCGAATGAACGAATAAAAGAACGAACATATGAACAGTTGAACAGTTGAACAGTTGAACAGCTGAACATCTGAATAGACGAACGAAAGCACAAACGAATAAAAGCAAAGCAGCAAAGCAGCAAAGCAGGAATCAATGAACAGTTGACTGAGTGATTGATTGAATGAGTGAATAACCGTTTGAGGTAGTACTTACCTACTTCCTTTTGTTGTTGTTGTTGTTGTTCCTTCTGCTGCTGTTGCTGCTTTGGCTGCTGTTACTGCTGCCGTTGCCGTTGCTACTGTTATTCATGTTCTTGTTGTTGTTGTTGATTTGTATTTGGTATGTTGATTTTGTTTATTTTTTTGTTTGCTGTTTTTTTTGTTTTTTTTTGTTTGTTTTTGTTTTTTTTTTTTTTTTCAGCTGTTTCTATCAAACATAAAATCAATTATACAAGCTTCATTAAATACTTGGGTACATACGATTGCAAAGGGTTGCCCTGGCTCACGTAGGCCGCATGTGGGGGCGGTGGCCGCTGGACCAGTGAAAAGTTCACTTGCACTTCGTTAATATGCCAGCCAGGCACGAGTGCGACTGCGAGTGTGACTTCGTTTTTGTGTCTGAAGGCAGCATCAATGACGCAGGACTCTGTTCGCTGGTCGTTGGACGTAAAAGTAAGTGGCCACCAGGCTTCGTGACGAAAGGGTGGAGTCGGTGGCAGTAGTGGAGGAAGCGGTTGGGGGATGCTACTTCAATCAACTGTGACGATTGATTGAAGCTGCGCCTCGAGGAATTTGACTTCGTGTGTGCGGTAGACATTGAATCTTAAATGGTTTTCAGCTGTTGGAATTTTTCGCATATAAATGTGATTCGGTGGCGTTACAAATGTCAACGGCTATGACAACAATAACAACAACAACAACAACAACACAAAACGATAGCAAGAGTAAAGACGAGGAGAGGAACAAGCGAGTCCAGGCATCGTGGCACGCAAGTTAATTAATTCCACACCCCTTTCGGCCGTGGCCCGACTGTGTGCACTGGCCACATGCTTTATCCATTCATTTGCGCTGAGTCGGGTTGTTCTTGGTGCTGTAGCTGGTGTTTTTTTCTTTTTTCTCTGATTCCTTTTATTCTTTTCTTTTTGGTTTTCTTCCTTCTTTTTTTTTTTTTTTGTACAAAAATCAAATAAAAGTAAATAAATGAATGCAAATAAACATAATTTTGTTGAAAGCAAATACAAAATTAAATAGCCACTGGATGAACTTTGTTCGTTGCTTGTTTGAATGCTTTGTGGACCTAATTCTGTGCTGCACAGGTGCGACCGACGGTGAACGTTGTAGTATGACTGGGGCGCCAAGCGAAAAGATTTTCACGATCACAGAGTAAGCAATTGCAAAGTGTATTACCATGGATTTCTAGATCATGACACATCACATTCATACCAGGACACCAAGGACATCTAGGACAAATGCTGGTCACTCGTTCAAATCGTTCTGTAGTCTTATCCAAATGCATTTGTCTGCCCATTATACTTCGCCTGTGGCCAAAAAATGTTGCGTGCATTCCACACTTTCTATTGGGCAAAGAGCAAGAGAGCGGCAGACATAGAGCTAAGCAGCGAGGAAGGGGTAACAGCAGAGAAGGGTGTACTGGATTTCACTTAGTAATGAGACGTCAAAAAAAAAAAAAAAAACAAAACTGTCTACCAGTTTAAGTGCATGGGATTTCAGTTGCATAAAAACATTGAGGCATAAAAAAGAAGAAGAAGAGATAGAGAGAGAGAAAAAAAAGGGAAACGGTAGGCAACGAAAACCGTTGAAAAACTTTGACGATGCAATAAACCTAATGGCAGTTGGCAAATGTCGCTGAAGAAGAAGAAGAAGAGAAAAGCACAGAGTCGACAACATCAAAGCCGAATCCAGCAAGAGCAAACGCGACCCCAACCCGGCAGCCGCCGCCTCCCTTCAACTGCTGCCTTGTTTACACACTTCGTTTCACTCAACTCGACTTAACCAGTCTCCCGCCGTCCCCAGTCCATGGTCTGCAACTTAACTCGTTTCGGTGTGTCTCGGCAATATCCCTTTCAATGATATCAATGAATTAACATACACCGTGTGCATTTAAAAAGTATCTGACCACAAAAAAGTAACCAATGTACCAATATGCCACCTCAGCCCATTGCCCATTTCCCATTTCCCATTTCCCATTTCCCATGTTCCATTGCCCAATGACCATTCCGCGTTGCCTATAACCCACTGACGCTCATAGACTTTTACCGCTTTAAGGTTTTTCTTTTCTCTGCTTTTTTATGCTTTGAGTTTTTGTTTTTTTTTTTTGTTTTTTTTTGTTCTGTTTTGGTTTTTCTGTTTTTGGGTTTTTGTTGATTGTTTTTGTTTGTTGGTTTGGTTTGTTTGTGCGTTCACATTATTTCGGCAACATTAAAGTCAATTGCTAAAGGGAATCTGTTCATTCATTTGCAAATTTACTAAACAAAAAACGAAAAGAGAGAGAGAGAGAGAGAGAGAGAGAGAGAGAGAAGGGAAGTGAATTGAGTGAAGTGGGAAAAGTAAACATAACTTCGGCCGATTGGAAATCGCTTCCATTACAAATTTAATCATGCTAAACATTTCCCCCCACCTACAACTCTAAGTGGAGCCTCAGTTCGCCGAGAGTTGTGCATATGAATTGGCTTTTTAAGCCCTGACTTTAATAGGCGTCCACCACTCGCACATCACTCGCATTTGCAACCAAGGGACATTGCATATGGAAGGGCTGAATGCGAATCCTTTACCGATTGGATTTCAGTCATTTGCATGAAACTGCAATTGATTTGGTTTCAGGATGTTTTTCCTTTTATATTTCTTTTTTCTTAGGGTTTCATATTATGCTGAGATCTTAAGGAAAACACCATAAGAATGAGTGTCATCTTGAGTTGTCTGTCACTGTTGTCCAGAATGCTAAAATTGACATTAGCCTAACTTCTGGTCAAATGCTACTATAAATAATACAAATCACAAATAATGCCACAATAGGAAGTAATGTTTGTAAGCTTAATCCAAAACTGAAGGATTCGTTCTTGTGGCTAACCAGAATTTTTGATAAACAAATGGGAGTAGGACAAAGCTCACTTGGCTTTCAAGGGATCTGCTGTGCAGCAGGCGAGTACATTCTTGCGATGACTTGGGGACAAAGCCGAGTTTCTTTGGAAATGTGCTTTGTATGTGTTGGAGCAGGCTAGAAATGAACCGAGCCTAGAGAATAGTGGACAGAGGATGGCGAGGAGAGGCACACAGACGATAGACATGCAGACATGAAAGCGTCGTGGCTTTATTATAATCAAGATCATGTTACCCATTTGGTATCGCTACTAGAGTGCTGTTTAAAACACCATTAGTAGCGCGCGTCAACTCGGGGGATTGCATACAAGACACAAACAGCGGCTGAGCCGACGACGAAGAATACAAGTTGCCAACGAACTGTCGAGTGGGTGAGCAGGAGTGCGAGGGAGCGGGGCAGCGGCAGAGCGGGCGATAGTGGCCAAGGGCGGGCGCATGCAGACGAGTAGACAATGTAAAGCGCACTGCTAATAAATGACATCATTGTCCCATCAGTGGAAGATCGTTATCAGCGCAAAATTACCACTAAACGTCACTTCTTTTAAGATCAAAGTGTTGTATGCGCGATCGGAGCATGAGCGCACGCATCTTCAATTAAAGGCAGATGACGCTGCTGCCAACGTCAAAGCCACAGACACAGACACAGCCATAGCCATAGTCATAGCCATAGCCTAAGTCACAGTTGCAGTCGCAGCGACAGCCACGCGGCCAAGCGACAGAGTCAAAGCTGCAGCAGCAACTGCCACCGAACACAAATTCCAGTTTGAACAATGCGTTTGCGTTTGCGTATGCGGCTGACTGCTGCTTGGCTGAGATGCGAGACCACCGCGAGACACCCAGACTCGCGCAGTATGCACAACTCGACTTCGTGGCAGAACGCAGCAAAGCAAAGCAAAGCAATGCCAGGCAAGACAAGGCAAGGCAAGGCAAGGTGATGTGATGTGATGCATTCGCTGCCATGCGATGGGCTGCACTGTCTTGCCTTGCATTGTATCGCGTTGCCTTGCTCTGATGCTGCTGCTGCTCCGGAGATTTAAGCGTCCATGGGTGACGACAAATTAATTTGGTGCAGCCTCTTCCGGCGCTTCAATTGGAAAACCGAATCAATGCAAGCTCAGCCCAGCACAGCCGAACCGCAGTCAGGCGTCAAGTCTGAAGTTCTGCGACGATTGAGTAACTGGAAGTCAAGTCGCTGCCAGCCAAGCGGAACTCTGCCGAACTGCGAGTCGCGCAGGAGCATCGCATCGCGCTCGAATGTTATCTTAATATTGTCATTGTCACAAATTTGCAAAAAGTTACGCTAATGGATTACATGACTTTTGCATTATCGCTTTGTTACCGGCACAGCAATCGCATACGATCAGTTTAGCGGCATAGCGACTGCACCGTGCGAAACGGGGGGCGCATGCTGCTGGCCGAGGCCGGCATGCCTGAGCGCGGCAGTTCCTGCTTCCAGATACGAGGCCAGATACGAGGCCAGATACTCACCAATGCCTGGCAGTATGCAATGCAGGCAAGTGGCCAGCAGCCTTCCCCTCGGAATTTCTTACAGTGTGGCCATGGCTATGCCTTCAACTTGAACTTGCCTGCATTGAGCCTTACTGCTCTGCGCTTGCCGAAGCAGCTCAAGTTCAAGCGGCTGCACGATTGTGGGCGATCGCCCAGCATAAACGGTTCGCATTGCGATTGCATTCGACGATTGGACAATTGGGCGATCAGACGATCTGACGATCTGACGATGTAGCGTTGTGCTGATCTGGCGATCGGTCGTTTTCACGCTCGTCTTTGCTTATGCATGCGAAGAATTGCCGGTACGTGTAGTATTCGGTTTTTGAAAGCAAAATGCTGCTGCTGCTGCTGCTGCCGCAGCTGAAGCTCAGTTGTTGAACGTAGAAGCAGAAGCAGAGCAGAGCAGGAGCAGGAGCAGGAGCTGATACTGTTGTGCATCTTGTGCGAGTCGTGCGACAAAGTTGGCTGACCGCCAACGGAAGACGTTTGCTTTTACCTTAAAACAGCAGCTGAACTGTTGCAACCAAAAACAACAAACAAAAACAACAACAATGAAAACAACAACAACAACAGCAACAAAAATAATAAAAGCAAACAACTGCGCGCAAATGCAATGAACGAAATCAATTTGCGTCAAGTCCGAGTACGAGCATTGCATGATCATGAGCTTCTTACTTCGCAGCCAACGACGCTCAACGCTCGGTCTGTACCTCATCGGTCTGTCTGTCCATCTGTCTGTCTGTTAGTTAGTCAGTCAGTCTGTCTGTCTGACTGTCTGTCTGTCTATATGCCTGCCTGCCCGTCTGTCTCGTATGCATTTGTTTGCCACTGAGTCTGGCAGCATCCAACTTGGCTGCCTGCTTGTCTGTCTTGGTCACAAGTCGTCGGTCTTCGGCTGCTCAACGCTTTCAAAGGTTTCCATTGCGAACTTGGACTTTTACTCGCAGCTCACAGTGCAGCACAGCACAGTATAGCAGAGTACAGCAGAGTAGAGCAGAGTAGAGCGCTGCTCAGCACGGCAGAAGGTAGAAGGCAGCAGCGAGACAGTCCCTTAGTTATGGTTAGCATGTTGAGATAAATTTCTGATAAACATTACAGTGCAGTGCGCAAGTGATTTAAATGCATTCGCTGTTACCTGCCTCAAGTTATCGATAAATTTTTAAACTGCAGTTGCACAAATACCACAAAATACGAGCAACCAGCAACCGGCGACCAGCAAGCGGCGACCAGCCAGTCGGCGATGGCCAAGAAGCGAAGAATCGCTGGCGAGTCCAAAGTCAAGCGAGGACGACTGTTAAGGTGTTGCTTTGAGTGATGGTGTAAATCTGTTAATGATTGCGATGATGACTACAATGACGATGGCGATGGCGATGAGGATGCTGATGATGATGATGATGATGATGATCATGATGATGATTAGAATGCAGTGTGAACCAATTCTAAATGGGCAAGCGAACCTAAGCGAATGTTAGAATTTTTGCATCTCATTTTCATAGGCGTAACATGGGTTTCCTCCAGTCCACAATGAACAGACCCGCATGGTTGCCTCAGTGTTAGATTATTGGCAGCCGAATTTCGGAGTGCAGTGGTGGCGCAATCGTGCCGTCAAGGTCACAGTGCAGGGTACTGTCAGGATTATCGAGTTTCTTTGCGATTATTCATGGCATGTGGATGGATCGTTGAACGATGTGAGCTATAGATAATTTTTTATGAGTTACGGATGTCGGGGACAGATTCGCGGACAGTTGCTTGTGCGTAAATGCGCTGTGACCCCTCCTGCTTGGCATGCAAGTCCGTGATTTGCAATGACTTTTGTCTGACTAATGCGCGTGCTGGTGTGCGCGTTCGTGTTCGTGTTCGTGTTCGTGCTCGTGATCGTGCTGTTGGTTCTCTATACGCAATTAAAATATTGTACATGCGATAAATAAACAAATAAATGTGGCACTTTATTTACGAGTGTTCACCTCAAGCCATTAAAGACAAGGTATGCGAGTGTTGCTTGTTTTTGCCAGAGATAAGTGAAGTGTGGAAATATGAACGATTTTCCATTAGATTCTCGTTTTTTACGACTAACACAAATTATCGAACGCAATGATTTTACGTGCATATTTATTATGTTTTCTCAACTTGAGTACTCGAAATAATCAAAATATTTATTTGGTAGCACAAGCGAAACAAAATTGCGCCATAAAATGTGAAATTTTCCGCAACGTCCGCTGTCGGTTGTCGGCGGCGAGCTACGCGTAATCGCAATACAAACGCAACTCGGATCATCGGACGCCGTATTGCACACACAGAGAGGAGGAAGCCAGGGGGGCCACCCAATGACTGTTGACTGATCGTCAGTGGCGAAATGTCCATGGCTAACATAGATTAGCGGCAGAGACAACGTCAACGTCAACGTCAACGCAAACGACAAACGACAACACGATCAAATCGAACAGATCCGTACGGATTTGATCTGAACTGATCTGATCTGATCGGTTTGGCTGAAATCACTATATGTATGTGCAGTATGGGACAACAGAGGAGGGAGATGCAAAGCATGCGTAGCGTAACAAAGATCAAAGATGTCGCCCAGTTGATATATTGGTCGTATATGAACGTCTCACATCTGGCTGCCAGATCGTTAAACGCTCAATGTGTATGCATTTTTATATGTACAAGTATGTGTGTGTGTGTGTATGTATGCGGGTGTATATATCGAACCGATAGTGACCAAGGTCTATAAAAATGCAACAAAATTTATGACATTTTCTCGACTATAGACGAATGTGACGACTCTGCGTCATAATAATAGTAACAACAACAACAACAACAACAACAACAAGATGAAGAATAACAAGAACATGATAAAAATATAAACATTTGGTGGTTTCGGGCATAATTCCGTCTGCAGTCGGATTTGCCACACACACTGCAAATATATTGTCACTAACTGCAGCAGTTCAGTAAAGGTCCAGTTCGGAATGTGTCTCTAAAGGATACTGAGTCCTTCCAGCATTTCTTCTCTACTACAGGTTTCTCAACAGCCCTTTAGATCAGTTTACTCGGTAATTTTGTTTCAACAAAAAGTTTTCATTCATTGTTACATGAAATGTTTTATTCGCATATGGGAAGCTCGATTGGCTTCGGTTTGCTTTTGCAATTGCTGCGAGTGGCATGAGCTACTTAATTGCTCAACGCTTACACAGGCAGCCGAGCGTAAATGGAACATTTAATATGTGAATGCATAAACATGTATAAAAATATAACTCGTACACTCGTAAATGATTTACAGAGGCGCGAAAGCACAAGTACAGACAGAGAGCAGGGGCTGATCGCTGCTTTGCTGCTTAGCTGCTGGGCTGCGGTGCAGTCGTGCTGCCGTGCTGCCGTGCTGCCTTGCTGCCAAGAACGCAGTGGGATGTTGTTATGATTTGTCACCTTGTTACTTTTAGCTGGCAGTAAACATAAACTGTGCGTATTGTCGCTTTTAGTGTAAACATTCCTCTAAAACATAAACAAATAACAATTTGTATGCGTCACCATCAGCAACACCATCAGCATCACCATCAGCATCACCATCAACATCACCATCGCCGTCAGCCTCAGCCGCAGCAGAAGCAGCAGAAGCAGCAGCAGCAGCAGCGTCAATAAGACGAAAACCATTCACCATAAACGTTCACAGTAGTCACTGCCACACACGCACTGTCACCAGCGCAGCAACCTTTTCCCTTATTTTAGTTTTTGTTTAGCTTGGTTCGCTTCAGTTCGGTTCGGTTCGGTTCGTTTTATTTCGTTTCGCGTTTCTTTTCGGTTCGGTGCAGCGGAGCTCATGGATGTCGTTTGGCTTGAATCAGTAGTTCGATTCTGTGCGATTGATTTGCATAGAAGCAGCAAGCGCATGCTGTTTTGTTGTTATTGTTGTTGCTGTTGTTGTTGTTGTAGTATGTTTTACTATGCTGTATTGTATATGGTCTGGCTGCGCGTCATTGCGTCGCTTTGCTACCCACATATTCCACTATTCGCAGCTGGAATTTCTTCTCGCACTCAGCCAAAATATCGTCACCGTCGACAACGTCGCCTTCGTTGCCTTCCTTGCCAGCGTCGCAAACGTCACCAACGTCGCTAACGTCGCCAACGTCGTCGTCGTCGTCGTCGTCGTCGTCGTAGTCGTTTATGCGCTCGTCCCCAAGGAATTATTTTTAGCTAGTGTTGATGTCTTCAATTAAAGAACCGCGGATGCTGCCATGAACAATTAGATTGCGCCAGCTGAAGGGTTACTCTGCCTATTGGTTATTCAGCGGCGGACGGGGCTTACGATTTGTCTTTCTATCTATCGGTCTATCTATTTTTCTGTCTGTCGCTGGTGTCGTCGGAGTTGGCCTATCTGAAAATTGAATGTATGCATGGCATGCAAAGTTTTTAAATGGTTTTTCTATAGTTTTATGTTTGTTTGTTTTTGTTTTTTCCATTTTTTTCTTTTTTTTTTTTTTTTTTTTCTGTTTTGTTTTGGGTAAGGTGCCAAATTAAAAATTAGTCGCTTTGTATTTAATTTTCAATTTCGATATCCATATGATACAGTGGAACAAATTGCACAAATACATCTTTTACTTATGAATTTTAGTTTTTTTTAGATACATTTTTAAAAGATGTTCTCATATAAGAGGACGTCTCCACAAGACTTTACACACAAGTCATATCGCTGCGAGAAGTTTATGTATGCTATATCCTTTAATGTGGAGTGCTCCCCTTTATTTCCGTTGGCTTTTTGTCTGTTGTAAATGTTTAAGTGTCAGTAAAAATCGTGAGTAAATAAACATTGACTGAGAATATGTATATGTAATAGTATTGTAAAAAAGTCACTTTTGATTTTACTTGAAAATTGTGACGTAAGATTCTTATCACATAATGCACTTCAACTGTTTCATTGCCATGTCAGATTAAGTCTGTTTGGTCAGGGTGAGGTGGGTTAGATTTGTTTCAGTATAAATTCGTATTATTTTTAATTTGTTATGATTTTCCTAGAAGTAGCATTGTGCGTGTACTCATATGATTAGCCATAAATATTCTGCTCCTCGTATGTTTTTGCCAGCATTTCGTTGCATTTGTGCCCACTGTGAACTTGGGGAAAAATGAAAAATAGGAAAAATTATTAATATGTGCCTGTCTTCAGTCAACGAAATAAATTTCAGCTCCCCTGTCAATATAATCAATTTAATATGAATTTTTCCATTAGTCGCAGTCGTCAGCACACTCGTATGATCTTCGATTTTGGTTGCCATCGTCGCAGGCGTCGCAGTCATCGCTGTCGCCAGAACCAGAACCATCGCCATTACCCATGATGTCGACATCGGCGTCGCCGACATAGTCACTGATCCGCGGCGTGCAACATGAGCTTCGCGCACACTCACACCCAACATATACACAGGCATACACATATGTATATGTATGGATGTACATACATATATCCAAATACACAGACACAGTCGCCGACTCAGACACGCGGCACGGACACACGCCAAACCAAATGTTTGGCGCAAAAATTCGTTACTTCTTCATAGCAATTGAGTGCAAGTGAATGCGGCAGGCAGTGGGCACGTGGTGAACAGAGGAGCGGAGTGGAGTGGAGAGGAGTGGCATGGGGCAATGCAAAGCGAAGTGAACTCAGTCACCCGGCAATATTTGTTTGGAGCGTGCTACCGAAAACTATTTAGACTCGTGTGTCTGTATGTGCAGACACATGTGCATATGTATGCAGATGTGTACACGTACGTGTATGTGTGTGTGTGTGTGTGTGTGTGTATGGCAGCATGTGGCAGTATGTGGCAAACGGTTAGCTCACTCGGGAAGTTCGGCTGTCGATGCTGCAAGCAATTACGCAAGGCATGCACTCGTTGTTGAAATGCAAATGAAATGTTTAAACGCTTAAATTAGAAATCTTGCCCGAACACCAGGCAGCCAGACGAAAAAGAAGAGTTGCACACCAGACCAAACGAACAGTCGAGGCAGCCATAAGCTGGCCTGATTGGAGACCAAGTTGAACAACTCAAATTCCTCAACGTATCCGTATATGCGCACGTATACGTAATCGTTCACGTATTTGCTTTCGTTCGTCATGTAACTTAGTTGGACGCATACAATTCGTGAACGATCTGCGTTGTTATATTGATGACAATATAAATATCACCATGTCACCATGCCAATATGTATAACAGCGTGAAAATTCGATTACATCTTCGCAAATCCAGAGGCCAGTTTAAGCCATTAAACTTATTTAAGTTAACAGAAAAAAAAAGAAGAAAATGTAATGAAGTCCCCAAAGTCTTTATTCTTTTGCCATTGAAGGTTCTTCCAGAAGTAACTATGCCGAATATTAAGCAAAGCTCCCAAAACATGTATCGCCTAGGCAGGACATGGCTCTTTCACACTTAGGTAAGCTGAAGTAATGAAAATCTTTATAATCCAGAGCCGTCTGTATGACATCTGAGCGTGACTCTTAAACTCTCGTGGATGATTCTTATTTGTATTCAGTCTAAATGTAAGTCGTAACGTTAAAATGACATATGAATCGTGCCAGCGACGCTGCTTAAACTGACTTTAAAATAGAAAAGTTCATGTTCTTTTTAGTGAATTCTTGTTTTTTTATTTTTATTATTATTTTTTTTTTTATTTTTGCGGTCGTGGCCATAATACAAGAACTACAGTCTACATAACTGAACTTAAGTAGCAGAAAAAAAAATAAAAAAAATTATTTAAAATAAAAATTATTTTTCTTTTTCATACGCGTTTCCTTGTTATGTTTTCCTTTTTTTTTATATTTTTATTTGAATTTTATATCTTTTTTTTCGTGATGTTTTTTTGTTAAAAAGTTTTATTTCATAAAACTTTTTTGAATGTCGTCTGCGCCTTTTTGCTGCTTTTGTTTGTTTATTTTTGTGCTGTTGTTGTTGTTGTTGTTGTTGT